>BQNB010024391.1:0-60765 GCA_026074375.1 Tanacetum coccineum | reverse complement strand
TAAGCTTATTTGGATGCTTATTTTTAAGCACTCTTTTTAAAGCAAAAATTCATTTTTCAAAGTACCCTGGTGCTAGAAGCCAGATTTCAAGCCAAGTTTTCTGGCTTATTTTGTAGTTCTTATTTGTTGATTTTTGTTTTAATCTGCTTATTAAGTGTTCTTTTGTAACTGTGAGTGCTTATTGTTCCTTTCACTTTGCTTAACTTGTGCTTAAAATCAAAATCAAAAAGCCATTAAAAGCCCATAGCCATTATAAGCAATCTGTCCAAACTTTAAGAGCTTTTTCTGGCTTATTACTAGCTTTTCACATTAAGTTGTAGTTATGAAAAATGTTTATCTTCATTAGCTTAATTAGTTTGGGTAAAAAAAAATTTGAGTTTAAAAAAGTTACTGTAGCTCTAAAAAAAAGGGTGTGAGTGGGACTCGAACCCCTCACCTCTAGCTCAAACACACACATACTTACCACTCGACCCGGTAAGGCTATCCAGTATAGTCTTGCAAGATTTAATATAAGTACCCTTTTTGGTCCATTAGCTTATAAGCTCGTTTAAGCTTTTCTGAGCTTATTTATAAGCTCAATTTTGGGTTTCTCATTTTTCTTAGGTTAGTTTTAGGGTCAAGCATTTTCTATAATTTTTTTTAGAATTTTAAAAATTAGTTTAGTATTTTTTATAATTTATTTTCTTTAAAATCTTAATTAATTCATAAAAAAATAGAAAAATTATCAAAAAATTATTTTTTTTTAGAAAATTTTCTTTGGTCATATTTTACGTAGGAAAAATCTAAAATCTTTCGTAGGGTCATTTTTACAAAAAAATGATTTTTAAAGAACGGTTTTCGTCTCCGTTTCCGTTTTCTCTCGTTTTTGACTCAAATCAACTCCGTTTTTAGTCTAGTTTTTTATAAAAACTTCGTTTTTAGTCACCTAGAATCCATTAGAAGTAAAAAATTAATTTTAGGATTAAAAATTAAAAATTTAGGTTTTTAGCTTACATTTTTACGTCCCGTTTTTAGGTTTAAATAATTTTAGCTTTCGTTTTTAGGTTTTCTTTAATCGTTCTTGCATTTTAGTTAGGAAAAAAAACAATTCCAAATCCTTTCTCATTCAATCATTTATTACCAAATCGACTTTCGACTTTCCAATTCGCTCCTCGTCGGGAAACGACTCGGAGGATTTTTGATTTTGCTTTGATAAAAAGCAATTGATCTAGAATCTCTTGAAATACGTACTAATACTATAAGTGAAATATAATTAACCCCTAAAAAGGTGATTATCAATCCCCAACACACATCCACATCAGCTCAGCTTTCTAATGAAGAACCAATCACTGTTTTATCATCATCTAAACTCAAAAAGACCCACAAACCTAGGAAAGCCTAAAGGACCACTATGTTATCTCAGTCTAGTAGACCTATTCACCTTGTTGCAGATGAGACTGTCATTAAGGAGTAGGAAGATAGAATGGAAAGGGCTGCCACTACTGCTTCTAGCTTAGAAGTAGAGTACGATAGTAGTAACATAAATAGGACCCAATCCATGGCAACACTTAATGAGTCTTTTCCTCAGGGAACTGATTCAGGTAGTGGTCCCAAGTGCCAAGATACCATATTGGAGGAGGGGGTGCAGAAGCTCAAATTAGGTTTGAGGCTGCATCTAAACAGTCCAATGATCTACCTCTCTCAAGAGTTAACACATTTGGAAGTGGGGAGGACAGCATGAAACTAATGGAACTGATGGAATTTTGTACCAAACTGTCTGTTAGAGCTTTTGATTTGTGATATAAAAACAGATAGAGTGAATTGGTAAGAAAAAGAAATGAGAGATATTATGAGATTAAAAACAAAAAGAGAGCTTGTGATAGTCAAAATTCATGATGGAAATGCTTTTTGGAATGCAATTAGAGTTAAGACTGGTGTATCAAAGTTAATGCTGCTAAGCTTAAACTTAATACTGCCAATACTAGTTTATGCTGCTAGGCATTCACTTACTGTTGTTAGGCATAAGTTAATGCTGCCAGGCATAACTTACTATTGTTGGGTTAGTTAATACTGAATTTAGTAGCACTATGGTATCTGCTATCATATGTCTTGTCACAAACCAAAAATTCAACTTTTCCAAGTACATTTTTGACAATATGGTGAAGCACTTGGAGGGTGGGGTTAAATTTCTCATGTACCTAAGATTTGTGCAAGTCTTCCTGGATAAACAAGTTGAGGGGATGACCAAACATAAAGAGGTTTATGTTACACCTTCCCACACCAAGAAGGTGTTTGCTAATATGAAGAGACCAGGAAAAGGTTTCTCTGGGAGAATCCCCCCTCTATTTCAAATTATGATGGTTCAAGCTCCAGAAGACATGGGTGAAGATTCAGCTGCTCCTTCTGATTCCTATTCCACACCCATTATTTCTCAACCATCATCATCTAAACATCAAAAGAAGAAGTCAAGGAGGAAATAGAGGAAAGACAGTGGTCCTACAGAGCATGTCACTGATGAGGCTCGTGTATCTACCCCTTCCTATGAACCACCTCAAAGTGGTGAGGAAAGTATGCAACTTTCTGAATTGATGAATTTATGTACCAGCCTACAAGAGAAAGTTCTTGATTTGGAGAAAGCCAAGACTAATCAAGCAAAGGAGATTGCTAGCTTAAAGAAGAGAGTTAAGCAATTGGAAAAGAGAAGGAAGTTAAGAACTACAGGGCTCAAGAGATTAAGGAAGGTTGGTTCAACTAGCAGGGTAGAATCCTCTAATGATGTCAGTTTGGGTGATCATGAGGATGCATCCAAACAGGGGAGGAAAATTGCTGATCTTGATGCTGAGGCAGAAGTGAATTTGGTGGATGAGACTCAAGAGATGAATGATGACAACCTGATGTTTGACACAGATGTGTTGGAAGAGCAGGAAAAAGAAGTTGTTGAAAAGGAAGTTAGTACTGCTGATCTAGTTACTCCTGCTGGTAAAGTAGTTACTACTGCTAACGTTGAAGCTACTACTGCCAATGCTCCAATAACAACTATTAATGAGTTGACTCTGGCTCATACTCTAATAGAAATCAAAGCAGCTAAACCTAAAGCTGTTACATCTGCTGCTACAACAACTACAACTACAAGACCCAAGGCTAGAGGGGTTATAGTTCAAGAGCCAAGTGAATTTAAAACAACATCATCACCTTTACAAGCATCACAACTTCCACAGGCTAAAGACAAAGGCAAGGCAATAATGGTTAAGCCTGAAATACCTTTGAAGAAGAAAGATCAAGTTGCTCTTGATGAAGAAATAGCTAGAAATCTTGAAGCTCAGATGCAAGCTGAACTTATAGAGGAAGAGAGGCTTATAAGGCAAAAGGAAGAAGAAGCTAATATAGCTTTGATTGAATCATAGGATAACACGTAAGCTATGATGGAGGCAGACTTTGAATTAGCTCAGAGGCTACAAGCAGAAGAACATGGAGAGATAACCATTGAGGAAAGATCAAGATTGTTTGTAGAGCTCATGAACAGAAGAAAGAAGCACTTTGCAAAGCTTAGATCTGGAGAGATAAGAAGAAAGCCACCTACCAAAGCTCAAAAGAGAAATCAAATGTCCATCTATTTAAAAAATATGGTTGGATACAAACATAGTCAGTTGAAGAGCAAAAGCTATGATGAAATCCAGAAGTTGTTTGATAAGGAGATGAAAAGAGTAAATACTTTTGTGGACATAAATTCAGAAGTAGTGAAAGGTAGTGAGACAAGAACAGAGGAAAGTTCTAAAAGAGCAGGGGATGAACTTGAGTCTGATAAGTCAAAGAAGCAGAAGATAGATGAGCATGTAGAAGCTGAAAAAGATGATGATCCAGAGGAGGAAGAAATGAAAAAGCATATGGAGATAGTTCAAGATGAAGAGGAAATAGCAATTGATGCTATACCTCTAGCCACAAAACCTCCAATGATTGTTGAATATAAGATTGTTAAAGAAGGACAGAAGGGATTCTATCACTTGATAAGAGCTGATGGAAGTTCAAAAAGATATTCATCAATGATTAGGATGCTTCAGGGTATTGACAGAGAAGACTTAGAAACTCTCTGGAAGTTGGTCAAAGAAAAGCATGGAATAAACAGGCCAGTTGATGAATATGAAAGAGTGTTATGGGGTGATATGAAGGTAATGTTTGAACCTGACATAAAAAGTGAAGTATGGAGGAGTCTACAAGGATACAAAGTGACTGTTTAGAAGCTGTTTGATAACTGTAGAGTGCACTTTGTAAGGTTTAGAAATCTACACATCTTTATGTTAGTTAAGAAAAGATATCCCCTTACACCAATAACAATCTCAAACAAGATGAACAAGAAGCTTCAAGCTGATCATTGGAATGAGATGTGTTATCAACTACTCAAGCTCATGATAAAGCAGGAAAATGGTCAATGAAGTGTTTTAATACATCCTTCTGGTGATGGTGAAAACTTTTAAATGAAACTGAATATCAGAAGAAGCAACATCAAGTTTAGGGGAGGATTGTTGGGTTTAAAAGACTTTAAGATGATTCTTAGAGTTACTACTGCTCAGGTATATATTAGTGCTGTCAAGCATAACTTAGTACTGCTGGTAATACTAATGAAAATTATGCTAAGTAGTTAGTACTGGTAGTATAAAAGTTACTACTGCTAGTTACTACTGTTAGTATAATTAGTATTGTTAGTATAAAGTTACTGCTGCTAGTAGAAGTTAAGACTACTCAGAGATGAAGACTGAAAATATACTAAGTAGTTACTACTGCTAGTACAAAAGTTAGTACTACTATTATATGTTAGTACTGCTAGAATAAGTTTCTACTAGTTAATGTTGCTTGTAGCTCAGATTACAACTGCTGGTGATGACTACTAGCTTGAAGGAATACTGAACGAGATGAGATCAAAGATTGATTGGAGAACAAGAATACTTACGAAGATAAGTATTAGTTATTTGTAAAGAAGATATGTATAACTTATTTGTTTAAAAGATTACGTTTGTTTATAGAAAAGATCTTGATAAGTTAGGAAAGTATTGTAAGCCTTGTAGGACTCCTTGGTGTATAAAAGGAGGTCCTAGGGCATAATGTTAGATGTGCATCTTTGATATTCGTAGCTTCAAGGTTTGGTAAACCCTAAAACTATTAAGAGTGTTCGTTTTCATATTGAGAGCTGATAGTTTGGTATATGACTTGTAATTAATTTGTGTTACTGTTCTTATAAATAATTCCTTCTAGTATCATTGATCTAGATTCTGCTTAGTCTATGAATATTCATAATCTAAAGTTTTCCTACCATAGTTGTCTGGATTTACTTAATATACAACTAAGCTCTATACACTAAGCAGATCTATATCAAGTGGGATCAACAGAAAGTTATTATGCGGCGAGTTTTTAGCTTGTATTTTTGTTAGATCTGTTATGGTATAAAGAAACCGTAATGCTAAGGATGATTGGTTTGTTTTTTGGATTTGTGTTTGTTCCCATTTATAACTTCTTAGTACTGCTATTAGTAAAGATGTTAATGCTGCTTCATGGATTAAAGCAGTTACTACTGCTATTGGTATGCAAGATTGGTGCTGCTTATATGATTAATACTGCCAATGTAGGATTATAAACTGCTTGTTAAAGATTGACATCGTTACTACCACTAGGGTGTTAAAGCAGTTAATACTATTTCGTCTCATGTTACTATTGCTAGCTTTATCATATATTGGATAAAACACATGGTTTAGATCTTGGTTGGAACAGTACAAGATTAATGATGTTAGTATTAGTTAATGCTGATAATATTTAATTTGCTTATATATAGTGCTGCTAGATTCATATAATGTCTGCTAAGGTAAAACAGTATTAAGTTACTATTGTTAGAGTTGAAACAGTTATTTACTACTGCTATTGTTTAATGTTAATGTTGTTTCATTCGTTGGCTATTTTTGGGATTTATTGCAAAGATTGGTTACGGAGACAATTTTTAATCACTTATTTGGAGTTGAAGTGGAATTTCACAAGTGCGTGTTCTTATCATATTTTAAAGTTGAGTTTGGTTGGATTATGACTTTGAAGATAACTTGTTCGAGCTTAAAAACGATGTTGACGAAGACTTGTCAAATCTAGCAATGTGTGATCTACAAACTTTTGGTGCTCAATGCGCACATTTGGTATCACTTAAAGGAGTTACGTTGTAGTGCTCATGTCTCAGTAGATGAGGATTTGTCAAAGAGATTGATGTATACTTCTACTTCCCTGGAATTAACAGTATGATTGGAGTCCACGTAATATAAATAGACATAAGACACAATTTTAGGTTATTTCCTACTTTCAGCAATCAAGTTTGGAATACAAGTTTTCTCCATCAGTAGTCAGTAACTAAGAGTCAACAAAATTAGAGATTCAAGAGATGGTTAAAAATATTGGTTCAGGGGAAAGCATATGATAAAGTGTTTAACCACTACATAACCACTTGAGGAAGGTTTTGATCTACTTCTGTGTAATCATTATTAGCTGCTGCTAGTTTAAGTTACTCTGCAGCTAAGTTTAAGTTCTTCTACTTGTTAAATTCATTATTATTATTAGGCGTCATGAAGGGTAATTTGAGACTTGAAGCTTGGATTAAAAGTGTACTAGATGGTTTGTTAGTTGTAAAGATCAAAGTTGCATAAGTTCATAGTCCCCTAATGGATAATGACAAAAAGTTGAAGATGTTACAGAGATGATTTGCAACTTATTGAGTGTGGTGGCATGTTCAAAGGAAATCTTAAGTTAAAGGGAAGATTAAAGATGTTTTCACATCCAGATTTTGAAGATGAGATTGCTGAAGATTAAGCTACAATGGATCATCTTTGGAAATCCAGTTTACTAATTGTTTTGTCCACATCAATAGGGGAAGATTGTTAGGAATTGTTGATTTGATGATACAAAAGAACTTGCTTAAAAGGATAAGGAATGAAACAAAAGGATCAAAGTCAATAATATGGAATTCTAACAAAAGGATGGAGGTATACTAAAAGATTTGCTTAAAATATAAAGATCAAAGATTAGGAAAAGATTTAGTTTCCTAATACAATTAGATTTCCTTTGTAAGGCTGTATGACTCGCTATATAAAGAGATCCTAACATAGTGTATGTGTGTGTAACCCAAAAACGTGGTGTGTAATCCTATATGTATGTAGACGTCTAGGACGGGTTTTAGGGGCCCTAAGAATCAATAGTTTCTTTAATCCTGTTATGGTTAGGTAACTGTTCTATACTGATCATATAGAATTAAGGCTTGCATGAATGTAAACCTTGTGAAAATAACATTGTTCTTTATTTAAATTTTGTTGCGTATCTATATACTTTGTTATTTTTGATCCTAGGAGCTTTAACTGATTCTCCACATGCATTTCATTACTCAGGCATAATTCCTCTCTAGTCAAAGTCTTAAAGTCTTCCCAAGACATACCTATAGCGGCTTCTCGACCTCGTGTGTAGATTTGAGAGTTCCACTATGTGAGAGCCTTACCAACAAATGAACCAGCAGTGTACTTCACCTTGTATATTCCCAACACGTACTCAATCCTCAACTGACAGCCATCCTTTCTCCAATCCAACGGTATAACAATATATGCACCGTCCCTTACTATCATACTCTTCGGGTTACAAGCTAAGAACGTCCTTATAGGTACAAACCCTCTACTAACAGCAACTTGGATGTTAACATTCACAACGGGCATCACCGTTTTTGGATTCCACCATCTTGACCTCTAACCCTTGGTCCCTACTCGGTGCTACAATAGTAGGAAGTAGTTCTCAACTGTTTGCAATGATGGTGGAAAGTCGGGACTCGTCACAACCATCATTCACCTCCCTACCTTGACTACCTACTTGGCCACCTTGACCATCATTCCTACCATCACCCTGATCACCAGAACGACCTCTAGTCCTACACCACTGTACTAGCTCGTCAACCTATTCCCCCTCCATGATGATGCGGCAGTAGCCGCCAGCACTTCGGGTCTTCAAGCGTTAGCGGCATCTTATCTACACAGGGAGAAACATGGCAACATTAGGTAGGCGGACGGTCAAATCAACGATAGGATAACTTAAATATACAATACCCGGCCTCATATGTCTAAAAATGGTTTCAACACCGATTAGTGTGAACGATCAGACTAAGTATGTGTGAGTCGGGATATTTTATAATTACGATTGGTCACTTATATTTATACCATATTGTTTCTCCAATTGTACTAGTATTAGGCCAACACCTTTCAATGAAGACTTATACTAATATATATACCATATAACCACATCTAGCACTTAGAGAGAAACTCGGCACACCATAGATCCTATGATGCAACTATATACAGGTTCCTAGGTTATAGTCTAGGCCAAACCACCTAGTTCTCTATAACCTTGGCTCTGATTACCATTCTATCACACCCTGTCATAGGCAAAAACACGGGATGCGACGTAATGATCAATCATAACACAAGATACAAATTAGAGAAAAACTAAAATGCATAAATGATAAGTGTCATGACGACCATCAACCTCAATACAACCTTGAGTGATGTCCCAAGTCAAGAACACATCACATAGTTGCCAATTATTACAACTATAAGCCCACGCAGGGGTCCACACAATCTTAACCTCAATCCTCAAGAATCCAAATCCATAACATACACCAAATGCAAGACTTCTCAAACAAGATTCCTACATGATTCTCTAAAAGTCTGATACATGCACCATAACCTTAACGATCATTAACATCACCTGAAAATGATACTCGAAAACATCAACAATAATGTTGGTGAGCTCGTAGGTTTGACTCAAGAACCCAGTTTGTTGTGCAATC
The DNA here is from genome assembly GCA_026074375.1 of Tanacetum coccineum. Taxonomy (NCBI): domain Eukaryota; kingdom Viridiplantae; phylum Streptophyta; class Magnoliopsida; order Asterales; family Asteraceae; genus Tanacetum; species Tanacetum coccineum. The sequence continues at coordinate 51,938 of BQNB010024391.1, read as the reverse complement.
ATTTAAAAAACCAGTGGAAATATTGCTATATGCAGTGCATATATGCATACAAACCCATGACTTATCATCCTGCTAATCCAGGTAACTGAAGAGCCTGCATCCCTGCAGTACCAAATCCAGCAATAACCAAATGCTCTTGGAGCGCAACTCGATATGTCACTTAACGCACCTAAATGGCCTACTAGCTTGAAGCCACTATATTAGGGCACAAACCTCACTCAAACTAGGGTAGGCGACCCATCCGATCCAAGAACTACAAACGACAAAAACTAGTCGGCGTACCATCTTATCCAATAATCACACAAAAAACAGGGTAGGCGTACCCATCCGATCCAATCAATCATGTAACACATAATATTCATATAGCAGTCATATGCACATAACATTGTCCCAAAACAAAACCACATTTTGCACAGTTCAGAAAACAGTTCAAAACATATTTGAGTATCATTTTCCCCTAACGGAAAAACAGTAAAAATGGGGCTATGAGAACTCACCTCAAGCAACTGTCTCCAGCAGCAAACTTAATATCACACAAGCAAATGCAAGGACGTCCGCACACGACCTAGTCCAGTTAATATCCCATTTTAATCATTTATTTCCAAAACAGTTTTTCAGGTATGATGCATAGGGGTTAGACGAAGTGTTGAACATTATCTTTAACGTTTTAGTGGTGTAAATGGTTGACGACTTAACTCCAAAAATTACCCATCGAAACTCATATGTTAGACCCAATATACTTATAACTATTTAGCAAAATAGAATAAGTAATATATAAGTCAATATTTACAAATAAATAATTTATAAATATATTTGAAGTCGATTCAGTACAGTTAGTTACCATAAATATATCATTTATTCTATACGAAATGAAACGTTTATGTTCGCTAAACATTTTAGAAAAGTTTTGAGAAAAATTATATTTTTCGTCTTTTAGTCGATTTATTAAAATAATAAAATAGTAATATTTTATTATTAAAAATAAAAATAACGTTTTAAGTAAAAATTCTAAGTATAAACTTTTTATGAAATTTTAGCATGACCAGTACTTTTATATGACGCTTCCCAAGGGTTTTAAACCTTATTTTCAAATAATTTCCAACATTTTGACACTTTCCGACCAAATTCCAAAAATCACCTTTCACGATGTTTACCAAAATACTTTCTCAAAACGACTTTCAATATAACTTCACAAGTATATTTCACTTTTCAAAAGTCTGCCAAAACACTTAAAATGACTAGATAAAGCTTATTGGGCTTTAAGGCCCAATAAGGGTCCATTAAGGATTTTACATATCCAAAACACGTTCTAAGCCCAAAACATGGCCCAATAGCATATATAAGCTCAAATCAATAAGTAATAAAGTAATTTGGACCACAATAAGACCCCCATAAGCCACGGCTTAAATGGGCTTATTGGGTCGTGAGCCCATAAGCTCCAAAATATATTTATTAAGCTTAAAAATAAGCTAATAAGCTACGTATCGCATTTGGTTATCACCATAAACTATAATAATAATCCACAAAAATACGACATACTAGAGTAATAACCAAAAACACTTTCCTTGTGTTACCATTTGTTGCCGTGGGCATATAATCCTAAAATAAGCATATTCGAGCTAATAAATAAGCCAAAATAGGCTATACAAGCTATTATCCAAAATAAGCTAACTATAAAATAATGTTTTTCAACCATTACGACCATAATATCAAAACTAACAAAAACTCATCTTCTTTTTATTTCATTCGAACTCCAAACGTACCCTATATAACCTTTTATAAATATTTCGCTTTTGATTTTTAACGATCGGGTCGTACAACTAACATCTATGCATCACTAACAACCCAAAAGGACATGTAAAATTTAAATTTGAAAGACTTACAAAAATGGTCTTCAAAATATATTTTGACGCGAACCGGACTACCCAAACGTTGTTTTAATGAATACCCGAACACTATAATCAACCCACTATATCACCAATCTTTATTTTTTGTATCAAAATTTTGAAAATTAAAGTTTGTGTGTGTGGTGAACTCGGACGCAAGAAGAGAGAAAGAGAGAGGAACAAATATGATTTTTGTGTGTGTTATGAAATGTTTGCTTAAATTATAAGCATATGTGGGTACAAGGATGGACCACATAGCTAAAAACATGCCTCCTTGTCTCCTATGAGGCTTGAACCGCCGGCTAGGTATCCTAGGGGATCGGGGTTCCTTCTTTTTATGTCGGGATCACTTAAATACTCGTAAAACTCGACCGTAAATTATTCCCCAAAGTTACTTAGCATTTTTATTCACTTTAAAAATACTTTTCCATTAACGTAGAGTATTTACACGATACATTTACACCTTATACTTCCCCAAAACTCATTTGGACATTAATAGACGTGTCGGGACTCGTTTTTTGGCATTTCTCAAAATTCACGGGTCAACTACCCGGAATATAAATAACACAATAATAACCTCTAAAAAAGATTATTATACATAATAAACCATAAAACACTTCATATCTCATAAATCCATCACCGTCAACACGGTACAAGTTCTAATAAAACTGGCAAACACCAAATAGTCAAATGACTAATATTAGAAAATTCAAACTCACAAAAAGAGAAAAGGTTACATTACACCTTAGTCATAGTAGATGACTACTCTAGGTATACTTGGACTAGATTTCTTAAGAATAAAACCGAAGCCTTCGATCAATTCGAGATATTTAGTAAGAAAATTCAAAACCAATTAGGATGTACAATAGTGTCAATAAGAACCGACCACTGTAGGGAATTTGATATGAGGTGCAATTTGGAGAGTTTTATAATGCCAATGGAATTACACATAACTTGTCGGCTCCACGCACTCCTCAATCAAATGGCATGGTTGAAAGGAAAAATAGGACACTTCAAAAAATGAGAAAGACTATGCTGAATGAGCAATCGTTACCACAAAAGTTTTGGTGTAACGTCGTAGACACTTCAACATACATTCTCAATCGAATCCTAATTAGAGCCATCCTAGGTAAAACACCTTATGAACTCTTAAGAAATAGGAAACCTACTCTTGATTACTTTAAGGTGTTTGGAAGCAAGTGCTTCATTTTAAATACCAAAGATTACATTACTAAGTTTGACCCAAAGTCATACGAAGGTGTATTTTTAGGTTACTCCCAAAATAGTAAAGCCTACATCATTCTTAATAAACACATTGGGAAAATCAAAGAATCACTCAACATGACATTCGATGAAACTCCTCCACCCTCTAAGACATCACCTTTGGTGGGTGATGTCTTAGATGAACAAGAAGCAATTATGGTTACCAAAAAGAAAAACTTGGAAAATGACATTGAGGATGAAACTTTAGAGATTGATGAAATAGTCAATATTAAGGAATCTAGGAATCATCCATTATAAAATGTCATAGGAAACCTTAACCAAAGAACCCTTAGGTCACAAGTCCAAAAACAAAGTAACTTCTTTTGTTTTATATCAACTATAGAACCTAAGAATGTGAATGAAGCCTTAATGGATGAAAGTTGGATAATTACTATGCAAGAAGAATTAAATCAATTCATTGCTAATGACATTTGGGAGTTAGTTCCACAACCTAGGAATATGACAATCATAGGAACCAAGTGGGTATTTAGAAATAAGTTAGACGAAAACGGTATTGTTTCTCGAAATAAGGCTAGGTTAGTTGCTCAAGGCTATAATCAACAAGAAGGCATCGATTACGATGAAACTTATGCCCTAGTTGCTAGACTTGAGTCTATTAGGATACTACTAGCTTATGCTTGTTCTTTAGATTTTAACTATTCAAATAGATGTAAAAAGTGGCATTCTGAAACGGTTTTATCAAAGAGGAGGTATACGTGGCAGACCTCCAGGCTTCATATGCCTTGACAAACATGGATCATGTTTATAAACTAAAGAAAGCTTTATATGGTCTTAAACAATCACCCAAAGCTTGGTATGGTAGATAACACACTTTTTACTAAGAAGAAAAGTTCAAATCTCATCATCGTTCAAATATATGTCGACGACATTATATTCAGGATTCGACTTGTCCCTGACATGTGTGATGAATTTGCCAAAATCATGCATGACGAGTTCAAGATGAGCTTGATGGGTGAACTTAACTTCTTCCTTGGATTACAAATAAAACAAATAGAAGACGGTATCTTCTTTAATCAATATAAATATATTAAAGAAATACTTAAGAAATTTGGCTTAGAATATTTTAAACCAATGAAAACTCCTATGTCCTCGGATGCTAAACTCATGAAAGACAATAGTGTGAGTTGTAGATTATACCAAGTAGCAGGCATGAAAGTAGTTTATTATACTTAAAAGGCCAGTAGGCCTGATATCCAAGTTTAGTGTCTGCCATTGTGCCCGCTTCCAAAGGATACCCAAAACCTCTCATCTTGAAGCGTTAAGCGTATCTCTGATACATAAACGCACTATGCACATAGGTAATGGCGTATCCTAAGGGGACTCGTATAGAAACCGCAGTATATGCCGACTCTGATCATGCGGGAGATTATGTGGACAGAAAGAGCACTAGCGGTATTTGTATGTTCGTGGGATGTTGTTTGACATCTTGGTTCTCGAAGAAACAAACCGCTCTTGTTATATCCACTACCGAAGCCGAATACGTAAGCACCGGAAAGGTATGTCAACAAGCACAATAGATGAAACAAGCTCTTATTGACTATGAAATTCGACTCGACGACGTCCCGATCATGTGCGACAATAAAGGAGCTATTGACCTTACCAAAAACCCAGTGCAACACTCTCGAACTAAACACATCAAAATTCGTCACAACTTTCTTTGTGATAATGTCCAGAAAGGACATATCTCTATTAAAAAAGTGTCATCCGTCGACAATATTGCCGACATTCTTACTAGACCCCTTAAACGTGAATCGTTTAACTATCTACGTCTTGGTTTAGGAATGATGGAACACATTCCATAAATCGTCTTCTCCTTCTTCTAGTTTGTATTCCATTCCGCGTTGTGACAATTTAACTACTTCATCCAAAGCTAGTTAGACATTTTTAATTTGCGAAATGCAAATTAAAGCATCACTCCTCTGTGTAAATTTTTGTTAAAATTTTAGTCCAAAATCCTCAATTGACGGCGGCCCCCATATCTTAAGCGGACCCTAGATTAAATCGGGCAGCCCCCATAACGATATGGGACCACTACCAGTCGAACCATATGTCTGCACATAAAATTTTTAAAACACAAAAACAAACACTCCCTATTCCCTCTTGCTGCAGCGACGAACACAACCATAAACACACCAAAACTCAAAATCGGCCTAATTAACTCAAATTGAAGATAGAATCAACACATACAATCATTCCTAACATCATTAACATCATCAATTATAATCATATCATTCTATTTTCTTCAAATTTCGTGTCTAGGGTTCATAATGAACACAAAAATTAAAATTGGGGATTTTTCATTTTTATTGTAATTATGTACAATTAGGACTATAAGAACACAATGTATAACTAATATGCTACCCGTAGACATAGGATTTTCAAATTGAAGTGTGTTTGTCAAAAATTGTTTTCGCACAAAACCCCAATTTTATTTTCAAAATTACTCATGTTAGGAACACAATAAAATTGTTTTTATGCATTGTTAATACACTCTAAAAATGTTTTTGCATACATGTATAATGATCTCATGAACAAAATTTGAAATATATAAATTCATATGTATTTTTTGACATGTTTGGATAAGCAAAATCAAATTAAGGAGCATTTGGGTTAACTCCCTTAGGTTTTATCTAGACAGTTAACCGTTACTTCACATTTGTTACATATAGGCACACACTAGGCACGAGTTCAAAATAACAATACAAGTATAAGATAATAAAACATGATTTTGGTTGTTTTTATTTTTAGGTAACAATACCTCGAATCACCAGACTAGATCACCAAACTACCTGCAACTACATTCCACTCATATCAAATGAATTTGATCAACCATTACAAAACACCATTGCAAGTCTTGAAAAACGATAGTTTCATGAGGGTCAGATTGTAAGTCAAAATTTTAAAAACATGAGTCATCTTATTGCTAATTTGAGTATTAGTTTGGTTTTGAATGTTGTTGACATAAACGTAACAAGATTGTTCAAACGCTTTGTTCTTGAATTTTATAGCCAACTTACATTTGACTATAATTCTGAAGAACACTTTGTTGTCAACTTTGTGATTCAAAATAAGTCGTTTTCCCTCACTGTCGAAGAGTTCGGTCATATCTTAAAAATTCTGTTTAAAGGCCACGTCTCATACACCGACATGTGGTCACTTGACTACTTGAAAATAAGTACTCCGTGAAAGGGTCGTTATAAAACCATTCCTCCTTCTCCAAGGGTCATTAAGTCTCTCATTTAAACTCCTCGACAACGTCAAGTAACTCGTACTCATAATAAGAAAACTATTGGGTTGAAATCATTCGTGAAAATGTATTTTGTCTAGGAGGTCATCGGGATCATATCCCCGCGTGTCTTTGTCATATGCTTTATTGCATCGAAACCTCTACAAAGTATAATCTAGCATTCTTTGTTCTATAACGAATGGAAATTATTCAAAACAAACCTAAAGTCATCTTACCCTATGGAATGCTTTTAACTAGATTGTTCAATCATGTTGTGTCAAATTTTCCCGAGTTAACGATTGATCAATACATCTTGTATGATCGAGTCATGCATCCTCTCGCTCCTCACTACGAGCGAAAGACGCGATCAGATCATGGCACGAAAAGATATCGTGACTCAAATCCTAGCTCTTCCTCCACCGCTCTTAATGATTCATCCTCATCTCATCAGTTAGATAAAAATGTTTATGATGAAGAATTTTTTCATTCTACACTAAAACAGAAAGCGACGATAGTAATAACACACTCCGTCATCATCTTAACTCATTAACTCTTTGTCAAATGTTGTCCTTTGATTCTTTGAAAACCTACCCCATGAATGTCAATATTTGAATTCATACCAAACCGAAATCATAAACCACCAAATTCAACAACGAGATGAATACCAGAAAGGGTTAAGGTCAATCGAAAAGGCTCTAAAGGACATGATGAATGAAAACAAGAAATGAACATGCTTGAATGATTATTTGTTATCTATTAGTACTCTTACTTATATTATTATATACATTATAATTTGACATTTATCTATTTATTGGGATCTAGAAGTGTAGAAGGCAATCACAAGTGCCTTGGGTGATCCTTTCAATTTTATCATCCAACAACTTCTTAGATTATTATTATGTGAACTTCTTGACTATGTGAAGATGCTATGCATGTTTGATCATTATTTGCTTGGTTAGTGTTGCTTGAACATTGAATTTTAGAAGATGCATATTTAACCTTGAAAACTATTATTTCGACAAATTGCGTAAGAATAGACTAGTGAATGGTTAAAGTTAGAGAAGATGCTGCTACCACTCGGCAAAAAGAGGGACAAACTGATTTTTGTTTTTTTAGAAAACCGCCCCCCAAAAGCATAGCGGCCCCCAAATATATAAATGGATAATCACCGCCTTTATGGGACCAAAAAGCCAACTGGAGGGAACGAAAATTTGTATCTTGCATTTTTTTGTACTCTTGACCCTCCTACCTATACTTTAAGATGGCATTTCCCTGTTTAGCTAAACCATCCCTTACATCTTTTCTCCATCTAAGCCGTTCTTTGCCATTCTATCATATCTCTTCCATTATTTAAGTCAAACAACCAACTCACTCCACCATCACCATCTTCATCTTCTCAATCCCTCTCACCTTCGTTATCAAAACGTCTTGTTCAAACCCTCCTCTAAACTTCTCTAGGAAACCTAGAATCTCGATAAGAAAAGTTTGGAGATGCACAACACCCATACTAAAATCTCCACCTTCTTCTCAAAATGCTTCACCTTCACTTCATCCAAAAGCATTCTCAATCTTCTTTACCACCCTACCACAATCCACTTAAGACCAATGATTAACCAACTTCACAATATCTCCTCCATTCTTGACTCACACACTCAAAACTCATCCAATACCAACACTCATGCACCACTTTCACCACAATTATCCTTGATCTGTCCTCCTACTCATGCTCAAGTTGAATTTCATTCCAAGCCTTTGCATTGTTCATTACACTCAAATCATTTCCCACCTTTTGAGGAAATGAGACCAACTTCATTCAATTTCTTCTCACCCGTCTCATACCAAAAACTCGCACTCTACCAAATCATGTCTCACCTACCTCACCCTTTTCAACCTATGATAATTAAACACTCTAGTAATTTTTAATTTTCTTAATACTCGTTTGATCCATCTTTTATTGCTTATAGGCAATCTCCTAGATCTCAAGAATCAAATATATAGCTTTATGTTTCAATGAAATCTTATATTATGCCTGTCTACTTTATCTGTACTATTCATACCGTTAGAGTATAGAATCAATCTATTTTTCGTTTAGTATTGCTTTGCAATCCATACTTGCTGTATGATTCTTAAGTGAATCGAATGAACTACTTTAGGCCTACTTGCATGGATTTGTATATTGCTACTAGTTGGAAAGGTATTTCTTGCACTTGTACTTCGCCACATTGATTTTGTAGCAAAAAATCTCATAATATTGATCCCTTGGTGCCCCAAACGAGGGGGAGCATACATCAAGGGGGAGTCTTGGCATCGTCGATTTCTTTCTCCCTACAACTCGACGATAATCCTTTTTGAGTTCGATAAAAAGGGGGAAAATGGATCAAAACTCATTAATAACTTGAAAACTTTATTTTTACATAATATGAGTTTATATTTTGTCATCACAAAAGGAGGAGATATGTTAAAACAAATAATGTCTAAAAACATATTTATATTTTTTGACCTCATCGATGTTTTAAAGATAACAAAAATATAAAAACGTTTACGTTAAAAATAAACGTTTACAAGTTATTAATCATAAATTTCCATTTCAAATGTAACTCACTTAAGGTATGTACAAACAAATCATTAAAACATGATTAGTGATCAAGAAAATATATTTTTCTTAACCATTACATTTCTACAAAAGTATTTTACTAAGTAAATTAAATAAAATATTTTAAATAAAAGAAATTTTATAATATTTAAATATAAAATTAAAATATGGTTTTCCCCCAAAATAGAACCTTCCACGCCAGATCTAACATTCCCCACTAAAAGACAAAAAAGAGAGCGTCAGTCTAGTGGCGGCCCTCTGATAGGCTGGGCGACCCCCAGATATATCTGGGACCGCCAGGAATGCCACCAGTGACTGTTGGCATTTCCTGCCTATAAATACTGCACTATTCTCAACTAAAAAAACTTACTCTTTGCACGAATTTTTTAGTTATCTTTCTCTCTCTAAACCTTCTTTCTCTCACTAAATATCTTGATCACTAACATTGTTTAGTCTTGTTTCAAGTGATCTAATCTCTTCTTTCTCATTCCTCTATCAAGTGCAAGAGAAGAACATTCGTATTCGCCAAGAAACAAATTATTATAGTCTAGTGATTTCTCCTTCTTTCTTCTAAGAACCAAATCTCAATCTTGATCATCTTGTATGTAAATTGGATAGTGTATTGATGTGTTGTCGTGTAGGTTATATTTATTGATTACTATGTTTTAAAATTATATTTAGCTTACTATACCTAAAATAACACTTTAACGGGCAGTGTACCCGATCAGATGGAGTTTCGTGATAAGTAAGGTGTCGAACACTAAGAGCGAGGTCGTTAATCTTATATTCTATCAGTATTTTAGTTAATCTAATTAGACTAGTTAATTCTAATTACTTGTTAAACCTATGCTAAACCTAGTTCTAATGATAAAGGGGGGAGGGGTTTCATCCTAAGAGACTGGCATAGGTTTTATGGTGACAATAATCAATTCAATACACAATAAGCATGCAAGAAGAAAATCAGAAGATAAAAGAGCGGTACAAGAAAAATGATAGAAAACTATATTAGCCATATTAAATCTAATTAAATGTTGTTTTGTTTGTTTAGTGCAAGGACTGCTTATCTCGAGGCGGTATATCATTCTTAAGACTTAGGCGGGACATCATCCTAAGACCTAGACACGTTGAATCCTGTCATAATTAACGTATCCGCATAAAGCATCCTTTAGTTTAATTATAATATATCTTAGGGACTAAAGCAATGGTGATCTTGTTAAACCCTAGCCCATCGGGACTTAACCCACTTACTGCTTGACGGTATTTTATATACTGGTAGTTCACTGTTCAAGTCTTTACCAATGATTAAGAATGTACTTGTTGATCCAAGGGTCACCTGCCAGACCAACTAAGCTCACTAATCTAAAGGCAAAGATAGAACATTATTTGTGATCCTATTGGTCTAGATATATAAAACATGATATGGAGAGCTATCCTAGTATCTAGATCACTTGGTCAGTATCAATAGACCCTGTTGAATGATAGGTCGCATATTCAAGCACATAGACAAGTATTAGGTGATAAACATAATTAAACAATCAACAATAAATTAAGCAATCGAGATTAAACAAGCCAAACATTGAATCTTCATTAAGATGGCTAATACCCGATGGTATTAGCCCATAACCATTGTAATTATACAAGTGTGATCAATTAACCAAGGTAAACTAAACGTTTTACCGAACGATATCAAAAATTAAATTATTATAAGAGTATAGGATTTACACGGTGTCTTATATGGAATCATGATCGATGCTTGACCTTGGTTGCTCTTCTTCACTTCAAAAAATCAACTCGTATGTTTATGCTATAGAGAATATGATTTTGCACACTGAAAACTTGTTTTTGAGTCTTCTATTTATGGTCTCTGAAAATTAGTGGATATGCCATATTGAGTGATGTCAATACGGCGTATAGGGGTGTTTTCCTTCGAGTGCGCGCTATGTTCACAATCAATCAGTTGTATCTTTCCTTAATCACATTTAATGCATGATCTTTGATTGTTTGACTTGTTGGATACGGCGTATGTAGTTAGCAGGATACGCCGTATTGGGAGTTGAACATACGCGTTTTCTTGTGAAGTCCAGGCGCTGATACGCCATGTCTTCTTTGTTGGATACAGCGTATTAAGTCAGAAATAAGTATCTTCAAATATCTTTGTTTTAAGCTCCAAAATGTGCTCCTTTTAGCTTGTCTTCACAAAACACTTCGTAATTACTGCAATTAACAACTTTAAGCAATTAAGTAACAATTCTTGCAATAATTATATAAAAGTGGGTAGTTTACTTGGGATAAATAATGGTATAAATGTAACGTTATTTGATGTCATCAAATATTCCCCTACTTGAATCCTATTTGTCCTCAAGTAGACTTTAGAAATTTATTGAAAATGTATCCTAACCGAAGTTAAGGATTTTTCCTTTAAGCATTTCTTTTGTTTAATCACCTGTACAAAACCAAGGACCTCACGAAATATAGGAATTGAAAACACTCAGATCACTCAACTAATCTAGGGTCTAACATTTAATGGGTACACTCATTTGCTCGGTAGTGATTAGTTTTCTATCATATGCTTGGCAAGGATACACATCTCTACTACTAGATCTAAGAAGCAACAAGTCAAAAAGTAAATTAGGTTTTTATAGGCTTAATGGGTTGATCATTCTAACAATATTTCACCAAAAGTACCAGACCAACAAGGCAGCTGAATCATACATACATGGCCGTAACGACAGAATAGACATGTATAATTCAATCACATCCTCATTCGAGTTTAACCAAGGGTTAGGACGAAGAATGATATAGGGTATAGGATCTTCTAACTTTCACCAAAATTAATAAACCAACAAGGCAGCTGAATTACGCATACATGACCGTAACGACGAAATACACATCAAGACTCATCACATATGTGTTCGAGTAAAACCTAAGGTTAATTGGTAGGAAAGGGAAGCAAACTGTTGTTAAATAAAATTCACAAAACAAATAGATTAAGCTTGAACAAATAAGGTAGTTGCTAGTAACTTTTCTTGACCGTTCCATGATAAAGACTCGAAATATATACAAACGCTTCGATCACAGAAATGACAAAGACAACCTAAGTTGGCGTTCCCATAACGGTCAACTTCCCTATCATCCCAAACTTACATACTTTTACAAAAGTGGTGATATCGGTCACTTTATACAAAACTATACATCGTTGATTTTTATCCACATATCAACAAATAATTGATCCTTCCAAGAATTTCATCGGTTTAAGTTTAGCGAACCGACTATCAATCATCCTTCTTTTTTTTGATGCATTTTCTAGTTTTCCATTTTTTTTCATAACATAAATCTGGGTGTAATTTCACCGTCTTCACAATCATAATTCATCCGGATAATTTTTACTTTAACAATTTACTTCGGATATAATACATAATCGCGAAAGTAGCAAAATACACGAGCTACATATTTTCCTATTGCATTGTGCAATTTTTCGACCTAACCAGAGATAGAAAATTTCACTTTGACACATGAAATACAAAACTTTACACAAAAGAAACTAGCAACTTTGATTAAGTAGGGTTAATCTACAAGGTAGGCTAAGGTGTAAAGGTGTAACGAAATAAACAAATGGTGTGAAAAAAGATAGGAATGGCTCAACGGGTTTTTCTAGGGGATCTTACTCTTATAGTGAGAGTAAGCAAAGGGTTACACGGGGTTTAACTAACCAGTGTAGTTAGTTAATTTTACAAAATTTAGGCTTTTTGGTGTATTCCTAGAAATTTACAAGTAAAAATGTTTCTCCATCTAAGTCCATAGTACTCATCGTTGTGGTCTCGAGTGACATACCAAGCCAAGTTCTAAATTCCACTACATCACCAGCACACTTATAATTTTTGTGGAATTTTTAGTAAACGTTTGGAAACGGAATAGGCTTAATTCACATAATTCGGTATTAAGGGTAATAGTGTGTGAGGTCATGTAACTAGTAATTTTTACAAAAGTTATGCTAGAAAAAAATTTAAATTTGGCATAATTTAAGCATATAGCATATTATTTGTAAAAGAAAGGACAAGTTCCTCGTTGTATAAATAAAAAAAATTAAGAAAATGGGAAATAAAATTAGAACGAGGAACTCCCTTGATATGTTGCTCGAGATGATTCTCCAATTTGAGTTCTTGAGCAAAAAGTGTGTTGACGAGGCTTCAAAATGCTTCGTACGAGTTCAACACACGTCTTTTTCAGAGTATACCATAGCGTCAATTTCTTTATAGCAAGGTCCTGCATAAAAGATTAGAATACAAATGTGCAATTCCTATCTCGGTTATACAATGGTTACAATGCAGGAAAACAATTAAACACACTGCTGTATAGGGATCAATACGCCGTATCCCAAACCCTAGGATACGTCGTTTTGTTTCTGTAAAAACAATTTTTTCTTCTTCAAAATATTGGAATTAAATTACAGACTGATAATGTCCAGACACATCCATACGCCGTATCCATAAGGGTTCGATACGCATATGGGGTGTCTGGAAAAATAATCGGGTTGTCTCCCGAGAAGCACTTTTGTTGATACGTAAAAGTTCTTGATAAGCGTCGAGGTTGTCTTTTGAGTGGTTAAGGTACTCGGACTCTTTTATGGCAATGTACTCGTCGTCAACATTGAATGAGTACTTCATCATCTCGATTTGCAGACTGATGGTTCAAGAGTGGGATCATCCCTGCGTTCTTCATGCCCCTGATTGTCTTGAGCGTTGCTTGTATCATAATTTCTACCAAAGATATTAGTAACCTCAAGATAAGGGTTTATGACATTTTTAGTTTTGATGTTGCATATGGTCTCTGACATAACTTTCCAACAAGTGAATGGTGCAACTTATGAGCATTTATCATTCCACCAACATCCTTGTAGCTTACGAGCACATAAATAGTCTAGTTCGTGGAAGTTCCCAAAACTATTTATTAACCATGAGAATTTCATCACACCAGGAGTCGCATTTCCCTATGATTCTTCAACTTTTGCTTTGTGCATTAAGGTTTCTTATTTTAGTTTTCCATCAGCTAATTCATCATACCACTTGTGATCTTGGAAATAAGTCATGCTTCCAACCCGAACCATCCCATGTAGCTCTCCATCGTAACAAAACCCATCAATATCCGAACTACATGTGGGCCATTTGGTTATTCCATTCTTAAAATGATATGGTTCACATATATGACCACATAGTTGATATTGCACCCCGTTATCTGACCATGGTTCCTCAAGATCCTTTGTCACAGGATTATTCAACTCATATTCCTCGTAAGTCCCAATTCCTTGGATATCAAAAGTAAACAGGTCCTTGTCAAATTAAGGAGAAGTTTGAGTCCATTAAGGCTTTACACAAGGAATTCTCGTAGTCGAATAAATTTCCTTCGATCTTGAAGATGTCAATAATATTGTCGGGGTCATCATCCTCCTTTGCTTTTATTTCTTCATTGTCATCCAAAAGTTGGTAGAATTTTTGAATGAACTTTTCTACCAAATTTTCCCAAGTAGTTACAGACCTATATTTAAAACCCCCCGAAATCATCTTTTAAACCATATCAACCTAAAAAAAAAAAAAACCCCCCGGCAAAAAACCTGCGGCACCTGCGAGTTGAAATAGGGAAATGCTAAGCCTAAATCGGTCTTGACTTACCCCATTAGTTTTGATTGACCCAAATACTTTGAGAAATTTATTAATGTGCTCAAGCACGTTTTCTCTTATTGCCCCATTGAAAGTATTTTCTCGTATCTTGACCAAAAATGTTCCCTGTATCTTGACAAAATTTATCTCGATCATTCTCCTTCCTTATCACATTAAAGAAGCAGTTTTTGCGGTAACGGAGATATAGTCTTTTGTTCTTCATCGATAATCGACTTTTTCTGAAAAATAAAGTGCAAATGATCAGTAGTGTTGTGCCCTCTCGGAGAGAAACGATAAACAGGAATCGAATACGAACAAATAACATTGTTATTGTAATCAGATAAGAAATACGCCTGATTTAAATGAATTTGAAACGTCGTATGGTCTGCTAAAAGGTCAGTATACCGTAATTGATTTATTCAAGAATACGCCGTATTGTTTGGTAGAACAGATACGCCGTTTAGACTGTAGAAGTCAATACGCTGTTCTGAGTGGAAAGGTCGATACGTCGTATCCAACTGGTGGATACGGCGTATCTGTTGATCTGTCAGAACAGGATACTTAGAAAACAATTAAATAATGCGGGAATTAAATTACACAATTAAATACAAACAGAATTAAATTACACTAATTAGATTATTTTAAACTAATGGTTAGAAATACTAATAAAATTAAAGGTTAAACTTTTTCACTCCCGGCAACGGCGCCAAAAACTTGATGTGTTGTCGTGTAGGGTCAATTTATTGATTACCAAAGTTTTAAATTTTATAATTTAGCCGACTTATCCTAAAACAACACTTTAACGGGCAGTGTACCCGATCGGGTGGAGTTTCGTGGTAAGTAGGGTGTCGAACACTAAGAGCGAATCGTTAACATTATAATCTACTCCAATATATTAAATTACTCAAAATACCGTTAAATTCCTAATTACTTGTTAAACCTATCTATATATGTTTTTTAATATACTTGTGGGACTCTCTCAGCCTGAGAGACTAGCACAGTTTTATGGTGACAATAATCATGTCTAAACACAATAAACATGCAAGAAAACAATCAGAAGATAAAAGAATGGTACAAGCCAAATAATAGAAAACTGTATTAGCCATATTAAATCCGATTAAATGATGGTTTGTTTATTTAGTGCAATGATTTATTATCTCGAAGCGGCATATCATTCTTAAGACTTAAGGCGGACAATCATCCTAAGACCTATACAGTTGAATCTGAGTCACATTAACGCATCCGCATAAAGAATTCCTTTAGTTTAATTATAATCAATCTAAGGGAATTATAGACAATAGTGATCATGATAAACCCTAGCCCAATCGACTTTAACCACTTTTACTGTTTGTACGGTATTTTATATACTGGTAGTCCACTATTCAAATCTTTTAATCAATTAATCAAGACACATACTTGTGAACATTTATGGTCACCTCTGGTCCAAAGCAAGCGCTTAATTAAAGACAAAGACAGAACGTTATTGGTGATCCGAGGTCCAGTAAATAATAAAACATGATATGGAGAGCTATCCCACTATCTAGCTCACTTGTTAGGCGTAACTAGACCCAGTTAAATGATAGGTCGCATATTCAAACACGTAGACAAGTATCATGTGATAAACATAGCTAAACTCTCAACGATAAATTAAGAAAATCAATTTTAAAACAAACCAAACATTAAATATTCATTAAGATGGCTAATACCCCAGGGTATTAGCCCATAACCATTGTAATTATACAAGTGTGATCAAATAACCAAGGTAAACTAAACGTTTTACCGAATGATACCAAAAATAAGTGATTACAAGAGTAGGAAATTACACGATGTCTTCTATGGAATTGTGATCGATACTTGACCTTTGGTTGCTCTTCTTCTCTTTAGAAAATCGTCTTTTATGTGTATGGTATGAAGAATATGATTTTGCACACTGAAAACTCATTTTTGAGTCTTCTATTTATAGCCTCTGAAAAAGGATGGATACGCCGTATTGGGCTAGGCCAATACGGCGTATTGGGGTGTATCCCTTGGAGTGCGCGCAAAGTTTATCAGTATAATATACATTCCCAAAATAATAATATCTTCGTATCTCTGAATAGTTATCTTCATGGATACGGCGTATGGCAGAAGGTGGATACGCCGTATTGGGAATTGGTTAAACGCGTTTCTGTGAAGACTTGGCGCTGATACGCCGTATCTCTTTTCTGGATTACGGCGTATTGATCAGAAATGAGTAATCACAAATGTCTTTGTTTTAGCGCCAAATAGCGCCTTTAGCATGTCTTCACAAATCACTCCTCAATTACTGCAAATAACACTTTTAAACAATTAAGTACACATTCTTGCAATAATTATACAAAAGTGGTTAGTTTATTCGGGATAAATGATGGTATAAATGTGACGTTATTTGATGTCATCACTCGTCTTTTGAAGAATTTCTTGGAAGAAAAGAAAAAAAAAAAAAAATAAAAAAAAAAAAAAAAAATAATTCTTTCCATGGCCATGGCTTATCTTCCGTCCCCTCACTATCGAGGTCAAACTTTCTTCATCACTAGATTCCTTTTTAGCCTTCAAGGCAAGAGATCTACTTTTTTCTCTTTTGCCTTTGACCATTTCGGAGTCTTTCTTTATTATCACTTCATAAACTTTCAAATTTCCAATAAGTTGGTTGTAATGATGTGATGTCAAATCCTTAGACTCTTCAGTAGCGTACCTTTGGCGCCATTTAGGATGAAGTGCCCAAGAAATTTCCTACCTAGTTTGTTGCTAGAAAAACCGTTCATCGAGTGCTTTTAGACTAGTAATAATATGTAAATCTAGCAAATCCATACTATTATTCCTCTTCTGAAATCGTAAATTGGTTCATATTGTTGATACAAGAATATCATTCATATCTTTAACTTATCTATTTACCTTGGGAGAGTGGTTAATAAGTATCCCAAATCTTGTTGTTGGTTTACACATAAAAAATTCTTTCGTATCTTTACGGAAAAACATTATAAAAAACCACTTTTAAGCTTCATTATTTTTAGCAAGCTTCTTTTTAAGATCATCGTTTTGTTTATCAAATGGTACAATTTCATCCTTTTTAGTTTCAAGATTATTTTGAACGGGAGGAAAATCACCATAGGTAATAATATGCCAAAGATCTAGATCTTTTGATTTCACATAAGTTTTGAATCTATTTTTCCAATAAATAAATCCATCACTTTCTGAATAGTGGTGGTATTTGCATAGATTGCCCTTCTAAATATTTTTCCAATTACATAGATCGATTCAAGTTTTAAAATATAATTTATTTCAAAAATCTTGTTTGCACTGGCTTCTGATACCAATTGTAAAAAACTATAAGTGGGGGTTGAATAGTTTACCGCTTTTTAATTTAATGTATCGTTTGTTAATAAAAACTTAGATTCGACTTTATGTGATCTCAATGTGTACACAATATGAATAATGCAACTAAGTAAATAAATGATAACAAGATATAAAATAAATATGCAAGACAAGAGATAAGAGTTAGAAGGATCAAACCACAACATAAAGATTTATAATGGTTTGGTAACGAAGCTCTTCTTCGCCCTACTCCACTCCCCGAGTACCCAACTTGAGAGTTCTCTTCACTATGTCAACAAACTCCCTTTAGGCGGAGAAAACCGTACACAAGTAGCTTACACTAATTTCTGACAACAAAGCCAAATGTCGAGTTCTAATCTTAGCTAGAACCAATCTACACACTTTGTATTTTGAGGCCTAAAATACTAACCGCACTATCAACACTTCACTTCACCTAAACACTAACACGATCACCCTGATCTATCTATTCTTACTATGATCACCACGATCTATCTATTCTCTCTACGATCTAACTATTATACACACTTTCACAATATACATAAATGATTTACAAGATATGATACAATCGTAACAATGTTACGAGAACACAAACTAAGCTATAACACTTCTTAACTTGATGGTAGGAAGTATTCTTCTCTTGCACTTGATGATCTAAGCTTAGAATCACTTTGGAAACAAAGATAAGAATTAAATTATCAAAGAATGAAAGAAATATATAAACTGATTTAGAACAAAAAGAATATGTGTGCAAAAGGTGAAAAATTAGTTGGAAACAGTCTGCTATTTATAAGCAAAGCTGGGAGCGTTTTGGATAGGCCGGCCCCCTTATCACTAAGGGGGTCGCCCTTTCCTTTAAGGGGGCCGCCCATAGCTGGACGCTCCCATTTTTGTTTTTTCTAGGGGAGGTGTTTCCTGGATCAAATATATCCGTTTTAGGTGGAAAATTTGGAGAACTTCACTAACATTTATTTGAATAAAACATTTCTTGTAAATACAAAATTTTTTAGTATAAGTTATAAAAATGTTTGTTACATTTTATAAAAAATGTGAGGTTGAATAAAATTTTCTTTGATCGTAAAATGTATTAAGCATTTATTTATTCATACCTTTAAGTGATTAAATTTTCGAAATGAAAATTTATGACTAATTACTTGTTTACGTTTAATTTTACATTGAGCGTTTTTACATTTTGTGATTATCAAAACGTAGAAAGGTCAAAAAATATTAATAACGTTTTTAGGCATTATTTCTATCAACACCGATGATATGGTATGCGGCCGTGTTTAGAATTGTTGATATAATTAATGATTTGTTCTTATACGTAGGTTAATCTTTTCAGCTTGCCGTTGATGCTTTTATTATGGGATCTCTATTCGCCGATTTATCAAAGGTTTGTGCCTATAAGAGGTAAATAATAGCCTATGACTTATAGATTTATATTCTTCAAAACAACTTTTCGTACGTTGTATTCCTATGCATGTGTGGTGGTAGTGATTTAGGAATATTGGTATCCATGAACGTTTGATACTTTTTTTCTAAAATTGCAAACACATGTGTATTAAATCATTGCTTATCCCGACCGTGTTTTCGAAGTTACTTGACGTAAGATAAACGTTATGCTTAAAATAAGATGCTTGAATGTTCTATGTACAGGTCATGCTTTTGAATCTAGAACTAGGTAAATTTAGTTTATGTTTTCCTAATTTTTTGGCGATATTTGTCATGTGCAAGTGGTTGTTTGCTTTATAGTACTCTGTTTTCTCCTTTGTGTAATATAAGTTTGTGCCTTCATTTTACAAGTGTAAATAAATGATTTTATATGTTTCCTTGATGTTTTAAGAGATTTTGAGAAATTTGGTCGTGCCTGCTGTAAAAGCACTTCAGTAAATTGCCTTATTTGTAACTGTAGGTTTTTTATCAGAGATGTTATAGTTAGGACTGCCATTATAATTTACTTGATACATTTTGCAGTAAAAGATTCATCGACTGATGATGTGTCATTATTCTATGACACTTTTCAAGGTCGTTTAACCTCCTAAATCGTGCATTTATGCCCAAAATAGGTACTTAATCGTTCATTTTCAGGTATTTCGCATTTGGAATACATTTGGAAGAATTACACGTGACATGGGCTCATTTGGAGAAGAAACGGACAAGACTACGGACCTACACCAACATCACTCAAGATAATGTTCTCAGCAGCTGAAGACGGCGTCACCAATACAACATGACGCCGTCACAACAAAGACCAAGACGGCGTCACTGGATCTCACGACGGCGTCAGAGTACACGACCTAGCCCATTATCTAGAATATTCTCTATCGTGACGGCGTCACGATTAAAACGCAACGCTGTCACAGCGTTTTTCCTATATATACAAACCCGAATTTAAGGTTTTGAGTGTGTAACTTTAGAATAAAAAGAGGGTACGAACCCTAGTTCATTTAGCAGCTGTTAGGGACGATTTTAGGGCCTAAAAACCCTATTGTACTTCCTCCAACTCATGTTTTAATCAAGTAAGGTTTATTTAATCATTCAATATGTCTATGTGTTGTTTGATTCATCTATGTTCTTGCTTTATTAACATGCTAGGCTAAGCCTTCTATTGTGTTTATTTATGATTGTATGAAACCTAGAATGTAGATCTTAGTGTGTTTGCGTCTTGTGATGGATGTGCATGTTAGGTCCTTAGAAACCACTTTTGTTTGCATCGCTGTTGATATGTCTAGGAAAACATCAATTGTGTAGAAAGGATATCATCGGGTAACAGTCTTCATACTACCTTGCCCCCTAATATGGTTGATCCACTTTTAATATATTTCACATGCACTTAGTGTACCCCTAGGAGCCTTGTAATAGTATTCATACTACCTTACTTGTGCATTGCTTTAGCGGAATACTAAATAGACGGCAGGTTCGTGAAACTCGTTCATGACTTAGGAAATAATTACACAGATCATCACAAGTGTGACAAAGCTACAACATTAGAAGAACTAATCTAGAGTGTAATACATGATTAAATAAACACATAATTATTATCTATGTTATCACATAGTTTAGATTAATATTTAGTTTAATAGCTAAAACCAAACCTCCTCTCAAATATATAATTTACTTGCTTTCCATAAATATAAAAATACAAAAATAATCTTCCCTCAACCTTTAAATTTGTTAAACCGTGATCAAGCCTTCCAAACCTATTCCTCGAGTGAATTATAACAACCCCCAGTCTTGCCTATACTAACTACAACACGGATTAGGGTTTCTACCTAGGAAGTTGTAAAACTTCTGTTGATTGTCAACGACACCGAATCCACGTTTTGGCGCCGCCGCTGGGGAATAGGTTAGGTTTTTACATAGTTTAGCGTAGTTCTACTTGCTTGAATCCTTTCAAGTGAGAATTTAATTCCATATTAGCTTTCTTGTAGTCTATCTTTTCTTTGTGCTATCTGTTTCGTAACCCATTCTCGTCAACCATCATGGGAGATGAGAATCCTATCCATACTCTAGGAGACTAATCCAACAACCAACCACGAGGCTATAGGAATAACCATTGAACCCCCCGAATGGGAACAAAGTGGTACCTATTGATTCCCGACACCAACCGGTTGGTGCAAAACGAATGATTCATTCCCGGACTTCGGTCCAGAGATCCAATCACAACCTACAAGGATTTCCTAAACTTGTTGAATCACTTGACCCTGACGTGACAATAGGAAAGAACGCGCCTGTGTTTATTTCAATATCCTACGCGATCCAAGCTAGCAATTTGCTTAAACGCTTCAAGCAGGATCCATCACCACATAGGGAGGATCTAACTCTCGATTCCCCTTGCTTAATTTCTTTCCACCAGGAAGGACCACAAAACTCCGCAACGATATCCCGATGTATCCAACATTAATGGAGAACCTTATCCGAGCATGGACTCATTTTAAGGACTTACTCCAAAAAGTCCCTCATCATGGCATCGATCTTTGGCTCCAAATCCAAATTTTTTATGACCATGTCAATCCTGTCACAAGACGAACCATTAACCAATCGGCCGGTGGTAAGCTTTGTTGACCTCGACCGCAAGATCCAGGCATTATAAGAGGATCTCGCCCTATGACATCGAAAGTTGAACGACCCAGGGATACGCCAGCCGGTCAAGGCAATCGCATTGCCTCAAGATGTCCTGAGTACATCGGACACCGTCTAATCAGCTCGATTAAGTTCAACGCTTGATGGAAGCTCATCTTGCTCCGACACAACCTACCCAAGTAAACAAAATCACTACCCCATGTGAAATCTGCAGTGGTCCCCACGACACTCAGTATTGCATATATAATCTCCGAACAACCTTTGTATGAATAGCATCATCGCGAACCGACAAACGGGAGGTAAGTGGTATCACCTTTAAACCCGAGTAAAACGTAGACTTTGGTGAACACCTATAATCCGTCATGGAAAAGTCACCCGAACCTTAGGTGGAAACAACCCTAAAATTCCCAAATAATTTTTCAAACCCACCTAACCAGTTCCAACCCAACGTTTCGATCCTGAACCATTCCTTTCACAATCGTCTCAAAAATTTTAATAATCCCAAACTCAAATATAAAGGTCTGGTTTTCTGAATTCATGGCATCTCAAGACGCCAGATTGTCTAAGTTTGAAGCCGATTTCAACCCACAACAAGGTGAGATGACCAACAAAATAGACACTGTGTTGAAGGCCATCACTGATCAAATAGCAGGCACGCTGCCTAGCGATACGGTTAAGAACCCGAAACTGGGACTACATCAATTTCGTCTCTCGTTCTTACCAACAATAGAACCAAAAGCTCGTCCACCTCGTTCAATGCATCAAAGGCACATTCAATGAGGCAATCATGCTCCCATACAAGCCTGCAGCAACCCTGGTTTGAAATCAAACCGCAACAACTGGAGGAACCCCGACTAACACTTGAAGATAATTAAGAGATTTGCATCTTAACCTAACGTTTCTCGAAGTCCTAGCCATGCACTAATCTATATAGCTTATATAGATAAATAACGTAGAAGCTTAGACTAGGCAAAAAACAGATCCGGCACTATGTTCAAGGAGAAACACCCGAAAGATGGGAGACCCGGCTATCACGTCTACTTCTGTAGGTTAGGGGACCAACAAAACCCTTTTCCGACACACTTGGTGGGGGGGGGGGGGGGGGTGGGGGGGGGGGTGTTGTGGGGGGGTTTTGATCTAGGATCATGCGTAAATATAATCCCACTTTACCTCTTTAGAAGAGACTGACCATATCTTTGGATTGGCTGACGGAACCAAATCCTACCCCGTTGGAATTGTTAAAGACGTAGAAGTCCACATAGGAAAACTAAAACTATTAAATGATTTCTACGTACTCGATATGAAAAAGGACCCCGAGACCCCTTTGCTTGTAGGAAGAGGAATTCCCTAGCTACCGTCAACGCAGTTATAGAATGTAAGATGGCAAAACTAGCGTAGGAGAAGGAATCACTTGTCGGTATATTGGTGAAAATAGTAGTAGACATTAGGTATGGATGGAAGCACCTTATTGGACCACACTTGGAAAAAGGGAATCCTATAAACCCCGACCTAGCTCGGATGGAATAGGCGAAAAACCCCCTTATTATGCTAGGAAAGACTTCTTAGACTTCTATTTGCCTGGAGAATGGGAAATTTCTAGAGACGCCGAGCTTAATCCTTTTAAGGATACCATTAAGTGTTTAGAGAATTTAGAAGTTCCTAGGAGCATACCTATTAACCTTTATGTGTAACAATGTAGGAATCAAAGGCCTAATTAAAAAACCAATTAAATGGGACAAACCGCCTAAAAAATGAGATGGAGCATAGCAGGCCAAGATTAGACTAATTAACCCCGACGGAGAGGAATTTACCAAAACCCTTCAATCAATTCCCACTACTAGGAAGCTCTCCGAAAGAGAAAGTCCGAGAGAGATCATCGATTTGGACCACTTTTACGACACTTGAACCGTGTGACTTTTGAGTCAAAGAATACAAGACTGTTTAATAAAGAAAATGCGTTTTTTTGGGAGGTAACCCAATTTACTTTTCCCGCAATTAGGAGTGACATGTGTGTTTTAATTCTTTATAATTTATTTTATTATGTTTGAACTATCTTGTAATCATGCTTTGTTTGTCTTTAACCTCGTCTTAATTTCAATCAAAGGTATTTTGCAAATAATAAGTGTAGGGGAATTTATCCGGCTTTTGAGCCAAATTCAAACATGTTAAATGAATCGTTTAGATTAATTCGCGTCATATGATTGAATTGTTAAATCTTGGGTTTTTTGCAGCCATTTATACAAGAATTAACTTATGGAATCAAGTGTAGGAAATTTTTCATTAAAAAAATCGTTTTCACAGACTGTGGAGACGGCGTCACGATTTACACGCGACGCCGTCACCACGACACCTGTGACGGGGTCACAACAACCCTGACGGCATCAAACGCCCAGGTCCAGAAAACTCAAAATTTTAATTATTTTTGAAAATAAAACTTGCATAACATTTAATATATGTATACTTCTGTTATAAACCTGCAAAAACCTAATGAGTTTAACAATTCTCTCATCCTATCTATCGAGTCGAACCCTAAATTCATATTGTATATTGGTTTTTATCGCACATTTTATGCTTGGTGTAGTTTGTCTTTGTCTTTGATTACATGTTATATTTGATGAGAAGAAACTTGGAGAGTTTCTTTAGAAGTTTCATTGTATGATTCTTGGAGGACGATTTAACCAGTTGTCGCATGTTTCTTCTCCAGTATTAAGCAAACTAGGGGAGTACTAGTCTCTTTTCCTTGTTTTCTTTTCCCTTTATTCATTTCAACGGGTACTTCTAGAGAAACATTAGGATACTGTTCCAATCGTAAGTGATGGGGGGAAAAAAGCCTTTAAAACTATTCTTCCAGTTGTCCATTTGATTTGTTCCTTAAAATGATGGGATAATATGTAAAAACAAAACATAAGAGGTGATTTCTTTACCTAAATTTCAATCTTTTTTATAAACATATTGACAAGAAACCGAGTATAAATAGCGTCTCATTGATTAGAAAATTATATGAAATAGCAAAATATGACCCCTGAAATTCCACCCCAGCAAAATGTGAGGTTCGCGTTTTAGATCTTTATGAATTCGGTATATATTCTTTAATACCCAAGATTAGTTTATACCTTAGCTTCTCGAGTTAAGGAGATGAGCATCACATGTTTCTATTATGTCGTTATACGAGTGTACGTGTGGTCTTCGTTGCCTTTTCTAGAGCATTGAGATCGGTATTAAATTATATGAGTGCACCGGTAGTATGTTAAATTCTAGAACTTGTTATTGTGATGCATCTCGAGACCGCATAGTAAGTATTAGGATTTGCTTGATAAGAGGCATTAGGATTAACCCATGTTTTAAACCTGTAATTGTTATGATGGTCACATCGATCATATAACTATCCCACACCCTTGTCATGCACTCATTATTAGTGCAGGATACCCTAGTACAACCCTTGAAAGCCTATCCTTTTTCATGGTTCTCGTAATTTTTTAGTGGATTCCAGATTATTAATGAAGAGCATTGTCACCCTTAAACCAATCGTTACACCCAAAAAGCCTTAGCATACCTTGTATGTACTCGCTTTTTGTACATTATTGTAATAACCCAAGTTAATTATTTGAGTACACGGTTGCTAAGTCCTTATCCTTGTAAATACAGTTTTGGGACGATTGGGATGATTGGTAGTATTTATTTCGCGGAAGAATAGGGAAGAAAAGTTAAGTCAATACCCTAATATGTTTGTCAAATGATCTCCATGTTATTTTGATCCACTTCAAATCGGGTCATTAGATAGATTGTAAATATCGAGCATGTAAAAGCTCAAGTGTAGGGGTACGTGTAATAAACGCACATGATATGTATTATGTTATTTAAAAAAATGAGAAAAGAAAAAGAAAGAGATTGATGTAGAGTTGTGTAGAGTTTGTATATCTTCGTTCGAGTCTTGGCTTAGCAACCAAACTAGCGTGTATTCGTGTAAATAATTAGCTAGCCCTTCCACTCCAAATTCACCCAAAGCCATCTAAATATATCCCATCCGTTTCCGTTTCTATTATATGTTATCTTACACCTACACCCCACAACCCTTTAAAAACACCTCTTAGATAGTAATGAATAATGCCTTGCACTAGCGTGGAGAGTTTGACCTTACCAAAGCCATGTAATTTATAAGCTATGACAGTAATGAGTGTTGAATTTCTGTTTCCCCTATATGTTATAATTTAGTATACACCCAAGTGAAAGAAGAATCCCAAACACTTAAGTGAGGAGCTAGTTGTCTACTTTTCGTGCTTAATTACAAGGTCTAAAGGTTGTGCTGTAAAATATTTTTAAAGAGTAGTAAAATGGCCTCCTCAATTGTTATTGTCTAGGTAAAAAGCCATTCGCTTAGGATAAACAAATTCTAAGTGTAGGGTTATTTGATGAGGTGTCCAATTATACACTTTTCAGGTTTTTAACCCACTAAAATTGTGCATTTATGCCCAAAATAGGTACTTAATCGTTCATTTTCAGGTATTTCACATTTGGAAGACATTTGAAAGAATTACACGTGACTTGGGCTCATTTGGAGAAGAAACGGACAAGACTACGGACCTACACCAACATCACTCAAGATAATGTTCTCAGCAGCTGGAGACGGCGTCACCAATACAACGTGACGCCGTCACAACGAAGACCAAGACGGCGTCACTGGATCTCACGACGGCGTCAGAGTACACGACCCAACCCATTATCTAGAATATTCTCTATCATGACGGCGTCACGACTAAAACGCGACGCTGTCATAGCGATTTTCCTATATATACAAAACCGAATTAGGTTTTGAGAGTGTGTAACTTAGGATATAAAGATGGACAAACCCTAAGTAGTTTAACGCAGCTGTTAGGGAGACGAATTTTAAGGCCTAAAAACCCAATTTTATACTTCTTCATCTCATGTTTTAATCAATTAAGGTTTAATTTAATCCATTCACTATGTCCTATGGTTGTTTTGGATTCAGACTATGATCTTCTTTATTAACTTTTAGGCTAAGCCTTTTGCTATTGTGTTTTATTTATGAATGTTTGACACCTAGAATGTAGATCTTTAGGTGGTGTTGCTTCTTGTGATGGATGTGCATGTTAAGTCTGTAGAAAACCATCTTTTGTCTGCATCGTTGTAAAGGAAAAACATGATTGTGTAGCAAAGGATCCCATCAGGTACAGTCTTTAAACTACCTTGCCCTAATATGGTTGATCCTCACTTTTAATATATTTCACATCACTTATTGTACAGCCTATGATGCCTTGTAATAGTCTTCATACTACCTACTTATGCATGCTCTAGCAGAATACAACGGGGGGGGGGGGTTTGGGGGGGAGGTTTAAGTAGACGGCGGTTCATTGTAAATCGTACATGACTAGAAATAATTACACAGATCATAAAAGGGTGACAAAGGAAAATTCACTAGGAGGAAGCAATCTAGGAGTAAATATATGATTAAATAAACACAGTCTTTTATCTTATTGTTATCACCATTAGTTTAGATTTATATTTAGTTAATAGCTAAAACCAAACCTCCTCTCAATTATATGATTTACATGCTTTCATAAAATATAAAAATACAAAAATAATCTTCCCGTCAGAGCGCGATGTGAGAATTTTGTAAAAACGTGATCAAGCCTTCCCAACCTATTCCTCGAGTGAACGATAACAACCCCCGAGTCTTGCCTATACTACTACTACAACGATTAGGTGCTCTGCCTAGGGAGTTGTAAAACTACTGTTTACAGTCTAATGACACCGCATCAATCGATCTAAGTTTTGTAGTTAATATTGTGCCTTATAAATTTAAGGGTACCTCTAAATGCTATTGTATAAGTTTTATGATGTTTTTTGGAATTAATATGTGGCCACGTTACTAGGGTTTTAATTTTGTTGTCCATTATTAAATATATTATTTTTCTTTGTATTAGGCCATCAAAAAATGTTTATTTTAATGTTAATGTGGACGAGGAGTGAGAAAGAAATCGTATGAGTTGTATACAAGTTCTATATGGTATTTGAAGGTGGGATGTGTTGTGAAACATGTGTAGGTTAGTAATGGGCCACCTCCAGAATCCAAGAGAACCATTGTGCATGTTTTATTCTAAAATATTACAGCAAGTTTGGTATTAAAATGATGTTCTATTATGTTCGTTAGTTAAAATATGCTATTTGCTAAATTTTCACATTTTGGTTTTGGTTGTTTACCCTTTGTAGTGTTTTAGAATATGTTTAAAGGTTTGTCCTTATAATGTGAATTTCTGTTTTTTAGGTATTTATTGTTATTGGTATCGTCGGTATTCTCGCATGCCGAACCTATATTTTCCACAGACCAAGTCTTCTGCAACACAGATAACTATTTTAGCCTTTTAGCAACATAAAGTACTTTTTTTGGGATCAACAGTGTTAATACAAATAATGTCTAAAAACGTTATTTATATTTTTCGACCTCTCGATGTTTTGAAGATAACAAAATGTAAAAACGTTTACGATAAAAATAAACGTTTACAAATTATTAATCGATAATTTCCATTTCTAATGTAAATCACTTTAAGTATTGTAGTATTACAAATCATTAAACATGATTAAGATCAGGAAAAGAATTGATCTTAACTATCACATTTTCACAAAAGTATTTTTACAAAAATAAATATATACAAAATACTTTTTAAATAAAAGAAATATTTTATTTAAATATAAAAATTCAAATCTGGTTTTTCCCAAAATGGAAGCTTTCGCACCATATTTAACCTTTCACACTAAAAGACAAAATGGGAGTGTCAGTCTAATGGCGGCCCCCTGGATAGCTGGGCGGCCCCGAGATATATCTGGGACCGTCAGGACCGCCACCAGATGACCGTTGGTTTTCCTGGCTATAAATACTACATTATTCCTAGTTGAAAAACATACCTCTTTGCATGAATTTTTCAGTTATCTTTCTCTCTCTAAACCTTCTTTCTCTCACTAAATATCTTGATCACTAACATTGTTTAATCTTGTTTCAAGTGATCTAATCTCTTCTTTCTCATTCCTCTATCAAGTGCAAGAGAAGAACATTCGTATTCGCCAAGAAACGAATTGTTGTAGTCTAGTGATTTCTCTTTCTTTCTTCTAAGAACCAAATCTCTATCTTGATCATCTTGTGTGTAAATCAGATAGTGTATAAATCCGATAGTGTAGATCTTGTGATTGTGTATTATTTGTGAAGTGGTAGATTGGTTCTAGCTAAGATTAGGACTCGACATTTAGCTTAGTGTCGGAAAACAACGTAAGCGAAGTGTAAACGGTTTTCTCCGCCTAAAGGGAGCTTGTTGACATAGTGAAATCTCGAGTGGGATACTCGGGGAGTGGAGTAGGGCGAAGAGGAGCTTCCTAGCCAAACCACTATAAATCTTGGTGTCTTAGTTTAATTGTTCATTCCCTCATCTCTTTATATTGTTGTGATTCTTACTTATTGTTTGTTTCGTTATTTCAAGTAGACATATACATTGTTGGTTCATATTGTTAATTAGCTAAACATATACTCGGATATAACAAATTTTAGAAGTAAAATTTTAAAATGCTAATTAACCTGTAAACTATTCAACCCCCTTCTAGTTTTCACAATTGGTATCAAAAGCCGAGATCACTCAAGATTTTTAAAATATACTGTATTTAAAAGCTTGGATTGATCTATGGATTTTGACAAATATCTAGAAGGGCTAATCCTATATGCCAATAAGACCACCACTCTTTGAAGTGATAGTTTTATTTAATTGGAAAATAGATTTGACATAACATATGTTAAATCAACAGTCTGATCTTTTGGGCATGTTATTATAGCGATAATTTTAACACTTATTCAACAAAATCCAGAAACCAAATTAAGATGAGTTATCCCCTTTGGAAAAAAACAAAGTGTATGATCTTTAAAAAGAGGTTTTTGTGATAAATAATGAAGCCAATATGGTTTTATGTACAATGCTTTGCCAAGATAAGAATATGAAGAATTTTCATGTGTTAATACGGCAAAAGAAATTAGAAAAACTTGTTAATCTCCCAAATCAGGTAATAACAAGTTAAAGATAAAAGATCGACCTTTTGTTACATACATTAGAAACAATTAGTTCTTTTTTGAAGATGAATCTATAGATAGTGCTGATGCTAGATTTAATACTATTATTACTAGTCTAAAAGCTCTTGATGAAGGTTATTCTAGCAAGATATATGTTAAGAAGTTTCTCAAGGCTCTACATCTTAAATGGAGAGCAAAGGTCACAACGATTGAAGAATCAAAAGACCTAACATCAATGTTACTTAATAAACTCATCGGGAATCTCAAAGTTCACAAGATGATCATTAAGAAAGATTCTAAAATAGTCAAAGCTAAAAGAGAAAGAAAATATCTTGCTTTAAAAGCTAAGAAAGAATCTAGTGATGCGGAGTGTTCGACTTCTGGAAGTAAAGACGAAGAATACGCCATGGCGGTTAGAGACATCAAGAAGTTCTTCAAGAGAAGAGGTAGATTCGTGAGACAACCTCGGAACGACAAAAAGACGTTCCAAAGAAGTCGAGATGACAAAAACGGTAAAAGTGATAGAAAATATTTAAGATGCGGTGATCCAAATCATCTTATTAGAGAATGTCCAAAACCACTGAAATACAAGAACCAAAGAGCATTTATCAGAGGTTCTTGGAGCGATAGCAGTGAAAAAGATGATGAGAAGGACAAAGACGAGATGTGTCTCGTAGCTCAAGCATCAAATGAGGTATGTTCTGATTCCTCTTACTTTAGTGATGAAAATTCATCAATAGATGATCTTACCTTAGATAATGAGCATGATAAACTTTGCAAGATGAGTTTGAAAATAATCACTAAGAACAAACGGCTAAAAGCTATTAGAAATAGTTTAGAAAACGAACTTAGTGAACTAAAATTAAAATTGTCTACATTAGAGAAAAATAAGGGAGTTGATCTCGAATGTACAAATTGTCAATCATTTAAAACTGAGAATGAAAAACTCAAAGAAGAAGCTCTTAAACTAACTAAATTTGAAAAGAGCACATATTGTTTAAATGAAGTGTTAAGCAATCAAAAACCCTCCGGTGATAAATTAGGTTTAGGGTTTGAAACATCAACTAGTAAGCCTAAGGAAATAAAATTTGTGAAATCTCATAAAGAAACGTCCTCTGGTGGCGGTCCCCCAAATATCTTGGGCGGCCCCCATAAAGTCCAAACGGTCGCTAAAGTAACCAAGGGGCCGCCTGTCTATTCACCATAATCTAAAAATCCATTTCTTTTCAAAAATCCATTTTGGGCCCTAGACCAAAACACATAATGGTAAACAATGTTAAAATTCTTGTTGCCAGTGATAATGAGGTCAAACAATTTTATAAACCAGCGTTAAAACTCAGAGTTGGATTTTATAAATCAAATTTTAGGTCAAAAACTCCACCACCTAGAAGAGTCAATAATAAAAATCCTCGTTTTAAGACATATCAACCAAAAAGAAATGTTGGTCGACAAAACCAACCTCATTGCTTTCCCGTTACTTGGAACAACTTTCAGTCAACAGTTACATGCCATGGAAATGTGTCCTCCAGTTCACATCCTTATCAATTGCATAAAATGCCAGGGGTATGTTTCTCCGCACCTACTCTCTCGCAACTCCATTTGGACCCTTGAGTTATTGGGGACAAAATATTGAAGATATTGTCTTATATGATAGAGAGATAGATAGAGCACTTGGGAGTCAACTTAGGTAAATCACCTCTCTGCGAGTGGTTAAGTAGAGATCGCTCGCAGGTAATGATTTCATCCCACTAGTTTTAATCCTCTTGTCACAACAATAATTATCTCACACTACCTATTGCTAGAAAATAAGAATCTCGCTGAGAGAGTATCAGTAGAGAGAGAAAACAAGAAGGGAAGATTAGCTCTAGAGAGAGTTTGGAGCGATTACAAGTGAAATGAAATGTACAAACACCCTTCACCTAGTTGTGGTGAAGGGATATTTATCCCTAGGCCTTTCTAGATGGCTTATGGGTTTCTTATACGGGCAGTCTTGGCTAACTTTGGCTTTAAGCCCGAAACCACGGATGAATTTAGATCTACAATTCCAAGAAGCCATGTTTGAGAACCCTGTGATTAGCCACGCATGTTACAAATGTGTGTGGTCTCCTAGTCTTGATACTTCTAAGACGATCATCTTCTTGTTTGACATGCGCTCTCGCTCGAATTAAGGGCTTAACACTAATCTCCCACTAATGTTGAGGTATCTTTCTTCAAAACTTCTCTGTATCAATGTATCATTGAAGATATGTCGGTTAGAACGTTTTTGCTTTGCCTTGTCCCTGTTATGGCGACGCGCGCTCTTGTTTATAATGGGCTTTGTTCATTCACACTGCTTTATGAATTGATTTTGAGGCCCTTTATCTTTTTGACTTTGAGTTCTTGAGATCGTTATCTTTGCATCATCTCCTTGACTTGAATCATCTTGATTTGACTTCTTGATCAATTATGCTCTATTGACCAACATGTGCTATTACTTGTTACATTCTTGTTTGACATATGATTATATGTAAACAATCCCAATTGCTGATTTCTTTATTTACTTTGACGGTCTTGATGTGGGGAAGATTAGAATCAACTATCTTGATGTTGAATGATTGACTTTAAAAGCTTGAGTATGAGCATATGTAATGAATCCGACTTCGCTGGAATAAGGCTGCAACACCGTCGTCTACACTGAAATCGACAGTTTAGGAATAAAGATGAATATGTGCTTTGTCATTCATTCTTGACTTCGGTTTGCAATATCCTCCAGTTTCCTGTTTTATAGATATAATTAGATATGTATACATCGTAATCACTCGCGCTCGCTTTTAACTCGCATTCTCTGATCACTCGGTATGATATTCCAGCTGTTCAAAGATGTCTAGGATCTTCTAATACAGATGTATTAGATTCACCATGTTGCTTTGGAGTTCTCACTCTCTCCGGAACATCTCAAAGCAGACAGAGATATCGGCTACACGCTCTTATAATATGAGTGACTCATAGCTCTCTGTTAGTGTCACTCTCTCCTGATGAGGTAGTAGGATCAATTCATATCTCGGACAAAAATTGCCTCTATCGTTTGATCACAATGCTTGATTCATATTAGAATTGTGCAAGTCACACACTCTACCAAGAGCTTGTTTGAATTTGATAGTGAAGCAAGATTCCATCTTACTTATCCACCCCGAGTATCACTCAGATGTGTCTTGCACTGATCTCCCATTAAAAGGTAGGACTCACCTTGCTCTTCCAAAACTTGTCGCAATTCTACAGGTGTTCAACAAGTGTATTTGTACAATGTGTGTACCTACGATGATTTATACTTTGATCTCTCTTGGCTCTAGATCGATTTGTGACAACTTTTGGCGTTTTAGTAATCGCTAGGCTGGAGAAGATGTAGCACACACGTATTTCAACTATCAACAATCTCGGAGTGAGATTGTCAATAGATAATAACGTGTGTATATCCGTGACAAGTGAGGCAAGTTTCTTTTGAGGAGAAAACTACGTCTCGCGCCGGGGACAGAGTGATGAGTGTGTTGCATTGCATGCAACTGGGTCATACACATGATGTCGTCTTACAATATATAGTAGTAGTGTGTGTGGTGATTTGACTAGATTATGTATTGACTCCGGTTTCTGTTTAAGGTGTAAGGAGGGTTGTAGTTTTCCTTTGTGTTCGACCTTATCCCCTCTCTCACTCGCGCGCACGCGGCGGTCATGTCTTCAACCCTTCTGAATGCTTACCAATACCCCCCCCCCCCCCCCCCCCCCGCCCCCATCCCCCATTACTATCACCATTGTTGTGATTGTTCCAGTGTTAGCATCAATTCTATAGTCGGCATTACTTCCTTATACACATTCATCTCCATTCATACCTAAGGACTCGATTGCTATTTCGAATATGGTAGTGTCCTTGGGTTAGATCCCTCGGTTTCTGGTTGGATCATAGGACTTATACCTAACCTACTCCTCTTATGACTTCAGAATTCGATCCCACCCCCCCACCTGCCCCCCTCACACCCACATACCTAGTGTGGATGTGAATATTTAATAGCGTTGTTGGTATAGATCGTACCAATAAAAACTTGTCTGATCCTTGTTATTTTCCAAATACTCCCCCTACTCATGCTAGCTCCGAGGATTCAAAATTATTAGCACACTGAAGGAAGAGTTGCACTTAGAGTCTTAAAGATCACATTCGTCTATAGCATATTTTAATCACATTTTCTTCCCCTTATTTTAAATTTTAAAACATTAGTATTTGAATTACACAATTGATTAAAATTTAAACATGAAAATTTCATGGGGAGAAAAATTATACCACGATATTGCATGAATTCATTTTTTTTAGATGGCTCCCCTTTCAGTGGATCGTGGGATAACCAATATTTATTAAAAACTTGACATTGAATAAATAAATTGATATGACACACAAAATGTTAAAGACGGAGTGAGATGCCTTTGTGAACAATGTATATTAATAATTGACATTATAAGTTTCCACATTTTAATTTCTCAAAATGTGTTTGGATACATAAATTTGACATATATGAGATGTATGAAACACATTAAAAGGCTTTGTTTTAAAAAGCTCCCCCAGAAATTGTTTTACATAAAATGGCATTCTACGTACTCAATTCTTTGAAATTATTGAGGAAGGGAGTGTTGAAACACTATAATTTTAACAAATACCTTTATAAGGAAAAATTACCAAGATTATATTGTAGACAATTTTGACATTGAAAGTTCTTTTTGAAAAATTGTGTTTAACGATTTTAAAAACATGATAGAAGACTTATCTTCTATTTTAGAGTAAGCGCACTGAGGCGTGCGAATTCCCTGTTGACATTATGACGACCGAGTTATGCACTGAAATGTACATAAGTCATAGAAAAAAATTTAGAAATGACATGTTTTGAAAGCATTTGAAACTCTTGTTCGAACTTCATTTACACGCCAGTGGTCGATGTTAATCAACATTTCTAGGTACGTAAATGTTATCGATTCCAAGAGACATGTCGAGAAGATTCTTTTTGGTATTTTTGAAATTTTCTCTGATTTGATATTTTGTTTTCTAGTTTCTTATATTTTTCTATTTTATTTTTCAAAATTTTTTATAAATAAAAAATTAAAGATGAGAATAAAAATATGTACAGAATTGATGTTAATGGGATCAAGCAGTTCAATTGCCAGAACCTCCAGTTCATCTGGAAGTCAAACATCTCATACAAGTCGTCTGACAACGATACTTAAACCTATCTTCCGAATAAAGCTTTAGTAAACAAGTTCAGATAAATGGTATTCAGTTCCGACAAAGAATATTCAACCTTACCCTTTTCAAACCTTATTTCCCCCATGTTCCATTTATGATAGATGTTCTGACATCGATGGCTGTACGAGAATGCTGGACTGGATTGCACGAAATGATATGGATGCCTTTGAGTCACAATACTTCGGTATTTTTATACAAAAGTGGAAGCCATAATCTGTTGAGCTGAGGTATCAACCTAGAACTTGTGCGCAACACGCAGATAAAAGACCATTACTTGGGCTTCTGATAAAGACATTGAGTGCTGTCCTGCTTTTTAGTGACCAGCTGACTAACTTATCACCTCTTAGAAATTGTATGCCACCAGATGTGCTCTTACGTGAATCGAGACAACCCGCATGATCTGAATATGAAAAAGCTGTTAGTTCGAAACCGGTGTCCTTCCGGATATACTGACCCATGTTAATGGAGTCTTTTTAAGGTTACCAAAAGATCGTTTAACCGCAGTGATATGTTTCCAGTCAGTTTCGCTGATAGCGACGACAATAACATGTTGCATGTACAATATCTGGTCTGCTTGCTGTAGGAACATGAGTGCTTCACCGACCATACTATGATTATTTCATTTGGTCGACCGGAGTGTACCACTCATGCAGCAACAAGGTGTTTTGTAGACCATTGGTGTACCATTGCTATCACATGAGGTCATTCACATGCTTTTTAGTATCTCTAAGCATACTTAGTTTGGTTTATAAAGATAACTCGAGGGGATTTGTGGATCTGAATTACTAAAGAATTTCACCTCCCCCCATCATTAGACATATCAAATTGCTGTGACATTAGTTTTACAATCGTTTTTTGAAAGTTTTGGGTTAGTTGAACATAAAAATTATGTAATCAACGTAACTTTGCACAGAAGATGTCTTCCCTATGTTTAGTTATGAATTAGAGTTGGATCAATAGAAGCCCTTTTGAGAATCCTTCGGAAACCAGAGAAGTTGGAGAGTTAATCATCCACGCTCTGGTGCTTGTTTGAGGGACCATATAAAGACTTTCTTGAGACAGTAAACTTTGTCAGGATGGTATGGGTCAACTAATCCATCTGGTTGGTTAAGTACACTTCTTCTTCAGAGGTCTGTAAAGAAATGTTGTTTTTATCGTCCATTTGGTACACTATAACATGTTAATGTGCAGAATAGTAATGAGACAGCCGTACAGCTTCCAACCTAGCAACTAGTGCAAAATATAAAATGACTCTTCAAAATAGTTCCTTCCTTTTGAGCATAATTCTTTAGCCACAAGACGAGATTTGTTGCGAGAATGGACAGTATGTTTCCTAATCACTTTTGTTTTTCCAGAGCATCTTTAAGTTATGACTTTTTTGCAAGTTTCTGTCGACTAATTCCCATACATCTAATCG
Organism: Tanacetum coccineum; assembly: GCA_026074375.1. Lineage (NCBI taxonomy): Eukaryota > Viridiplantae > Streptophyta > Magnoliopsida > Asterales > Asteraceae > Tanacetum > Tanacetum coccineum. Next base: position 15,119 of record BQNB010024391.1, on the reverse strand, counting down.
ATCAACTTGATGATAGTTCTTTCCTTGCATTGATTAAAAGCACATGCATGAAATCAGCCATGGCTTCTTGATGTTCTTTGGTTTAGTTCGGACTCTCAGTGAGTGCGAACAATTACATATATTCGCCATCTGTTTTGAGCTGACGTCTTGTTCTAACTGGCTGTGAAGGTTTTCCAAGAACTTGTTCTAATGGATGATCTTTTGTCCAATGTTGTGCAGATGGATTGGTGGTTGATTAGATAAGTATGCATGTTTGACGAATCAACATGACGAAATGATGTATCCCCTTGTTCTTGTACCGGTGTATTGAAGATGTTGATAAATTCATCGTCGTCAAATTGTGCATTTTCTGTATTGGTTTCTGCTTGAATAATGTTCTCAGGTGCAGTGACAGTTGGTACTTGAGTTGGAGTTTGATGTGTTGAATGAATGTTCAATGGAGGTGGGATCGCAACATCGGTTGTTGTAGAAGTGGGTTGTGTTATTGTTGTGATGTTTTTCGGGATTGATCAGCCAGCTATACAGCGGAAGAAGACTTTGGACCCAACAGGATAATTTCCATTGAGTAATTCACTGAACATCGGACTATATAGCAATTCCAGCTCATTTGACTTTGTTACTGTCTTAGTAACTTGAGGAACATTTTCTTGACTTTGTGGACCGGGACTTAAACTGTCTTGTTTGAGTACCGTTGTTGAACATCGTGGACCGGGGTCAGAACTGACGTGATCTGACGCCATTTGAGGCAATTCGTCAAAGTTAACATGAATTGTTTCAGCTATTATTCTTGTTCTATTGTTAAATACCCTTGTTCTATTGTTAAAAATACATGCATCATCTTTTTCCTTCATTTTATCAAGATTTTCATCATCTCTGACGATTAGTAATAGCAAGAGAACCAAAGATGTCTTTGATTCTTTTTCTTTTTTTCTTTTGTGAATGATCCTTGTTGACGATTTCCCGGGGCATTGATGATATGATAAGTGATTTTTCTAATGTCCGAGAATTACAATGTGCAACGAGATTTTGAGAAAAACATGCTGTGCAATTGCTTCAGCCCAAGAGAAGAACAAGGAACTTTAGCGGCGCTTAGCATTGTTCGAGCAGCCTCAACAAGAGTACGGTTCCGTCTTTCTAACAACGCCATTTTGTTCAGGTGTTCGAGCAGTTGACGTTTCATGTTTTTTTTTTTTTCTTATTCCCTCTTTGTTGCAAGTATGCATGAAGACGTTTTATTAAGAAATTCCGTTTTTGCCTTTGTCAGTTCGAACTGTTATAACTTGAGCATGAAGTGCCTCTTTGACAAGTGGAGGAAATCAATGAGAACTCAAGGTGTTTACGTCTTTGGACCGCAAGAAAGTGAGTCCAAGTATATCGGGTAGTAGTCATCAATATTACGAGAAATATTTCTTTCCATTAATGCTTTTCTACCCGCATTGGACCACATAAGTCCATGTGTAGAAGTTGTAACCGTCTTTTTGAGCTCGGGGTATTAGTCTTTTCCGCTATTAGTGTGAAGGACTTTCTTTTTGCTTTCACCAGCTCACAATAAGAACAAAGATGATCTTTGACGAATTTCAGCTTTGGAAGGCCATTTACAATATTATTCTTCGAAAGCAAGTTTATGGTGTCGAAGTTTAAATGAGATAGACGACGATGCCATAACCATGCTTGAAACGATGTTGCTTTAGCCATTAAGAAAATTGGATTGGGAGATGTTGAGTCTTGAAGAGTAATGGAATACAAATCTGTGCCTGAGAACCTTTGAGAAGATATTTCCCATTCAAATCACGGATGTACCAGGTAGAGAGCTTTTCCTTTTGTATATACTTTTAAAAGACTAAACATCTCCGTCATTCTCTCATTGATCTCCTCTCATTGCTTATAAATAGCTTCCTCAAACCTTTCCATTCCTTTGGTGTGTGCCGCCATATAACTTTGCACTCGAGCTTCAAAACTAGGCTCGAGTGTTCGTTGTTGGAGGTCTGGATAAGCACATTTTTGAAAAGTGAAAAATTTTTGTTTGTTCGGCCAAGCTTTGTGTGCGTTGGTTTGAAGAAACCATGTTAGCATATGCTTGAGGAGGTTGTGTTGAATTAGTTTTTGATTTTGTTTTCGACCCTTTTAGCAAGTAGTTAATCTGGTCTTCAAGCTCAAGAAGTCGTTGGTCGGATGTTTCCAGCAAATCTTGAGGCAAAGTGAGTGCCTTGACTGGTTTTGCGAGGTCCCTTGGGTTATTCCAACTTTCCTTGTCATAGAGGGCAAGGTCCTTTATGATTTCCCAAGGTTTTTGGCGCTCTTGTCACGAAGCTTGCCAATGACAGCGTGGTCAATTTCACGCTTAAGAGGGTAAGAGTAGATGTGTAAACGATCCGATCCGAGTCGAGTTTTGGCCTAAACGAGCTAGGCTCGTTTATTAATTACTTGGCTCGAGCTCGAATAAACTTTTATTAATTGGCTCGAGCTAGAGCTCGAAAATATTTTTGTTGTTCGAGCTCGAGCTCGAAGCTCGTTTAAGATATTTTACTTTTTTTGTATTGTTACAATAAATTAACTTTCAGGCTTAAGATGCTCGTATAAAAGATGTAGCTTGATAGGCTCGCTTATTAACTCAAGCTTGAGCTCGAAAACACACTTACATACAATTATAAAAATTGTTCTAATGCTCAAACTAAAGTTAATATATATAACTTATAAGCTCAACAAATATTGTTAAAAAACACAATATCAATGTTTAATAACATCTAAAGCTTAACTATGTTTCAAAATAGGGTGGGGGCTTTGCTTATATATAGTTTTTTCTCTTGAAAGTTTTCCTTTTCAAGCGATGTGGGATAAGTATAGTAATCATTCCCTCCTATAATTTTAATTTCTCTTGTTCTTTTGATATTTTCAAACTTCATTTCTGATTTCTTTTTGTCAAAGTATTTCTAGTTAGCAAAGAAAATAAAAGATAATAAAACTTTTATATTTTTTAATTTTAAAACAAAAATGAGATTGTTTGTTGCAACTTGCAACAGTTATATTCAAACTGAGTTTAAATCATGTATAGAGTTGTTTTATTTATAATGCTACAAGAATGTGTTTTTCACGATTTCAAACACGTATAACAAATAAACAAAGCAAATACCCCATTATCCATTCATCAATATTTATAACAATATTCTCAAACCATGTGTTTGTTAGAGAGCTTCATTTTTAGGTGTTGCATCTTTCTTCAACAGCTTTCGTCGCAGACAAGGCGGCATAAAATTAAATGAAACTAAAAAATTATAATTACATGAATTAGTAAAACCTAGTATAATAACATCGAATTAGTGTTATGATAAAATATCGAGTAAGGTTAAGCACCTATAAAAATTAAGTAACACTATATATCTCTTGAGATGTGATATGATCATCTTATAAAAATACATCGTTGGGTGATTTATACTTTTACTAGACGAGTACTCGTGCAAAACAACATGACTTTATAGCGACAAGCTTTTATAGTTTCATGATTATTTCATACGTTATTTTATAAACATAAGTTCAAATATGCTTCACTTTTAATCTTCATCACTTTCACTTTTATCAATTAGACTCTAAACCCTTTTCTGCCCAACTAGCAAAACTTGATTATGAAGTTCTCAACAATCGGCTTTAGCATGTCTTCATCATCATTATCACCTGAGATGACAATAACATCATCACAGTTTCAGATGACGAATTTAGATCGAAAAACGAATTGGTATTGGGTGCAGGATTGGGAGCGAAATGAAGATGTTATATAAACGAACAAAAGCGGTGAAAAGTAGGTGTTATATAAACGAGCATGAACTAAAGTAGTAAAACAAATTAGTAAAGTTTTAGTAGCAATCGTGGATTAATGCAAGATGAATAAAAGTCTCGAATTAATATCGAGAATATTTTTCAAAATTAATATAGTGTGTATGTTTGAAAACTAGATGCATGTACATATATAAGATGCATTTAATCAAGTTAGGCGAATCCTATGTAATTTTTGTCCCATGCGGGTCAAATTTGTTGCTAGTACTACTTTGCTTCGTTTTTACTTCAAAATCATTTTCGAAACTAATTGAGATGCATCTAAATGGATAGATATGCATCTAATTCAAGTAGAAGCATCTCAAATGGGTGGTTATAATAATTTATCATCCTTCTCATTTTAAGTTTTCTTACTTATGTATGCTTTTATGTGTGTGGCTTGTTTATATGTATTTGTGTGCATGACATATAACTATTAACTTGCGACTCGACTCTCATTCAAAATCGTATATTTTAGCACGCAACTTATATCATAAATCAACTCGTAAGAGTGAAATATAACATAACCCTTATTGGCTCAATGTCACACTCAACTTCATCAAATATCAAATTAGCTTAAAATTTACTTTGATACTCCATAATCCATGATGTATGTCATGTCTATAGTTGTTATACGTGAATGGCTTGTTTATTAGATGACTCGTTTACCAGAAGAATTACAATGCTTTCTATAAGTTTATAAATCAATATAATTTGATTGAAACATGTTTAAAGATCATTCTATAAAGCAAAAGTGTGTAAACTTAAATCACTTAACACTTATGCAAATAAAAGCGCACATTAAAATGCTTTATATAAGTTTAGGTAAGATAAATAAGTGTATTTATATATATTAAACTTAAAAGAGTTATCATTTAGTTGTTTAAAAAAACTAGTAATAACCAAAAAATAATAGTGTACTTATTAGATATAGAAGATGGAAGTAAAAAAGAAAAACCCATGTTAAAAAAAGTAAAAGAAAACACATCCCACATAGAAAGAGAGAAGAAAGAAAGAAAAATAAAGAGCCTATAAAACAAAGTATAAAAAAGAGGAGATTTACCTTCAAGTAAACATGTAGCTTAGAAATAAAATATTAAGATACAACTCTAATCTTGATAATACTAGAAAAATATATATATATATATAACTTTAAAATAAAATAAGCTTAAAAATTTATATATTAAGTGTTGGCTTGTTAAGCTCGAGTAGCTCGTTCGGCTCGTTAAGCTCGACTAGCTCGTTCGGCTCGTTCGACTAGTGATATTTAAACGAGTTTTCGAACGAGCCAAGCCAAATATTAGTTTTCAAAGCTCGGCTCGTCAAACTAATCGAGCACTAATATTTGTTCGAGATCGACTCGTGCTCGTGAGTATTAAGCTCGAGCTCGAGTAAAACAAGCTCGAGTTCGAATAGCTCATTAAAAGCTTGGATCGTTTACACCCCTAGGTAAGAGACATGATCATAGAAAATTCAGATTTAGAGCCAAAGATCGATGCCATGATGAGGGACTTTTTGAAGTAAGTCCTTGAAACGAGTCCATGCTTTGGAAAGAGATTCACCATGATGTTGTTGGAACATCAAGATGTCATTTTTAAGTTTGGTAGTTCTTCTCTGTGGGAAAAACTAAGCAAGGAAACGGGTAGTGAGATCCTCCCAAGTGGAGATGGATCCTGTGGGTAAACGTTCAAGCCAATTGGTAGCTTGATCGCGAAGAGAAAATTGAAATAAATGTAGTCGCGTCCTTTCCCTATTTGCACCATTAAGGTCAAGTGAGTCTACAAGTTTTAGAAAATCCTTAAGGTGTTGATCTGGATCTTCAGACCGGAGTTTGTGGAATGCACATTCGTTTTGTACCAACCGGATGGTGTTAGATCGCATAGGTAACACATTGTCTCCTTCGGGGAGCTCAATAGGGTTTTGATAGCCCTCGCGGCTTGGTCGAGAATAATCTCCTAAAGTACGGGGTTGATTTTCGTCTCCGGTGATGGTTAACGAAAAGAAAGGTTACAAAACAAAGGGAACGAAGAAAAGATATACTAAAAAAAGATAACCTGAAAAGAAAATAAAACTTTCACTTGATAGAGATCTCGTGAGTAGACCTAAGCTAAATAGAATCCAAAAACCTAGATAATTCCTCGACAGCAGAGCCAAAAACTTGATGCGTCGGATTGCAACACTAAAGTTTTACAATCCTCCTAGGCAGAGTACCTAATTGTTGCAGTGTAGTATAGGCAAGACTCAGGGGATTGATTGTTATCTAGGGGAATAAGGAGGTAGGTTCGAATCATTTTTCACTAAGATCTAATGATTGAGGGAAGAGTATTTTTGTGTTTTATGTTTTATAAAAAGCAAGTAAATATTAGGTTTTGAAGGAAGGGTTTTTAAACTAAACTAAAACTAATCTAATACTAATCTAATTATGCAAGAAAAGTAAAATTGGCGGGAACTCTTATAGATAAACAAATGTGCTCACTTAATCATGCACTACTTCCTAGTTCATTCCTCTAACCCGTTTACGTCACCCTCGTTAGTGTAATGTGTAAGTATTCCCTTTATCCTATTGTGAATTGGTTAGTTTCGCGTCTACATGATCACCTAAGCAGGCAACTCCGAATGCGCTTTTCCCACCCAATAATTAAACCACGCGCAATAAATACTTAATTAGCTATCCTCCCAAACGTAAGGGTTTCACTTAGTTTTAATCGTGTTTCACTAGACGTCTATGCTAATGTAATATCTCATAGCTAGTTTTCTAATGCCTAACGCGCACACCACTAACAAGAAGCAACAAATTAGAGTTCACAAACTAGGTTTCTTGCAATCATAAGCAAACACATATTAAATTTACACTAACATGTTAACAAGAAGAAAAGAAAAATAATTAATCATCAAACACATATACATATTTGAATGATTAAAGATTGGATTACTTATCTTCAAACCAACATGAGAGTTTGTAAGTACAAAGGGCATAAAAAGCCCTAAACATCGTCTATAGTAGCTGCACAATAGACCTCCAAAGTTCCACACACGAATAATGAAAACAAAGGGTTTATATTTATAGGATTTGGGCTCTGACGGCGTCACTAGGGTTTTGTGACGCCGTTACCCCGTTGAATCCCTTTAGGGTTTCTTCAGTCGGCAACTTGTGACGCCGTCAAGTCTTCTTATGACGCCGTCACTTAGGATTTGTGACGGTGTCAAGGTATTTTAGTGATGCCATCTCCACACACTGAGAAGTCACACTTTGCATCAAAAAATCCACTTTCGAGCCATATTTGGTGAAGGCGTTAGGATGGGAGTTGTCAGCTTGAAAAGTTGTGTTTTTGTCCAGTTTCTTCCCGAATCGAGCCCAAGTCACATGCTTTTCAATAATAGAGTACATTTGCATGATTTTAGGGTTAAATGACCCCGAAAAAGTGTATAAATGACACCTCATCATTGATGATACAAGGAAGAAGGTGGAGGCTCCTCCAAAGAATATTGGTATTTGGTCGAGATGGAAAGCAGACATAGCTTTCTCTCCTGAAACAGAGTTGAACCACATTGATAGGGATGTTTTGAATGTAATTTCGTTTATTTTGGTTCTTAGGTTGTGTCGCATTTTATTAGAGATAGTTGTTTTATGAGATTGACATGTCAATCATATATGATATTTTGGTTTTAAGCATAAATGTTGCGTTCTTGTTTTCCTATGTAACAAGTTATGATGTAGCACATTCATATACATCCTTTGTACATAAACGTTTTTTGGTGTTATACATTGATGACATCAAATAATGTCTATTTTAGAGCATCATTTATCTTACGGTATTAACCCATTTTGTATACTTATTGCAAAGAATTGTTACTTAATCGTTTATATTTGAGAATTGCAGTAATTATGGAGTAATTGGTGAAACATAGCAAAAGGCGCGCATTCTGGAGCTTAAATGAAGATATTTTGAAGATTACTATTCTGAAGATCAATATGCCGTATCCATCAAGGAAGATACGGCGTATCCGTGCCTGCACTCACCAAAGACCACAGAAGATTAAAGATCAATACGCCGTATCCAAAGGACTCACTACGCCGTATTTATGATATGGAATCAATATAATATTCTGGAAGATATCAAACGTGGTCCCTACTCCAAGAAATCCCCAATACGCCGTATCCAACTGTCACACCCCGCCAAGGCGGAAACGCGAGGCGTAAACAAGAATGGATATCATCACAACACATGTTGTCTATATAGAGAATACTAAAATGAAAACTAAAGTAAAGCAAAGACACAAAGTGTCATAACAATACCCAAAACCTAATGGTGTCTGTATTAATGATAAAGATGTCTCGTCAATAACTGACATGCAAAAACATAATGCAAACAATTCATGCAAACACATTTATTCAAACATAAAGCATAAATAAACTCCAAGCATCTTACGATCTATTCTAGCCACTTCGCTCTATCTTAGCACCATTAAGCTCACCTGAAAATGATGCTTAAAATGTCAACATAAAGTTGAGCGAGAATCATAGGTTTACGACATACAACAATATCCAAAATAAACTTTCAATTAGCTGCTGCAATTACCAAAACAATTCATGACAACAATTAACAACAATGGGACGGAACGCGCCCACAATCCACAATCATATCACCTACATATGTGCGCTACATGGCCTCATATTAGCTCACGCAGTCTTACCACCATCACACCTCGTTTTGCATATTGGGATCCACAATACCAAACATATCATATCGCAACACAACAGGACGGAACGTGCCCACGATCCAATATACATAACTACAGCAAGCTTAAAAACATTTTAACATGATAACAAGACAAGCATCATTCTCACCCCAAAATAACATGAGAAAAAGGGGCTATGAAACTCACCTTTGCTTAGCTTTCCAAAAGATTCCAACAAAAAGCTTCACAAACAACTAGCACAAATCTAAACAACAAAATAACTCGTGTTACACGCTACTAAGCCAAAAGCTTAATGCACATGTAACAATCATATGATGGATGTCTAAGGTGTTTTATTAACCCCATGGGTCACCCCGACACCATACCCAACTTTAACCACTTCATTAACAAGTTTCACTAGTTAGTCACAATTTGTTCAAAACTGCAGAATTTTAACGTGACTTAACGTACTCAAAACCTCTACTTACTGACCTCTATAATTCATACCAAAAATCACCTATGTTCATCTATGAGCATATTAACTACCTCGTGATTCCCAAGAGCCATTTACATGCACAAGTACTCCTAAGAAAATCAAACTTCAAAACAGTCCCAATTCGGATCTGTTTGCACACTAAAAAATTTAGACCTAAAAACCATACTTAGACGCCAAATCAGAAGCTCTCCTTTAGGATATTTCTAATATACATATAGAAATAAACTTATGTAGAAGGGATAATTCTATCTCAAATTTTAAGTGGGGGTTTTATACCTCGTAATCTGACCTAAATCTGACCCGTATTTACTGCTCTGGCAACGTTTCTTGAAACCAACGTTTGAATGACTTACCGACCTCATAAACCTTCGAGGCCGGATGTTCTAAAAACTAGACTCTCTGAGCTACGTTATAGGCATCGAAAACTTGACTAAATCTATTACCATCATTAAGATATCAGTCAAACAACACAGCCTTAAATTCTGCCCCAATCTAAATCAAATTCTAACTCGAATTAAGTTTAACCAATTACACCCATAAGCTTCTAATTCAACCCTAATAATTATAACATGATCATTATACCATTAATTTACTGATTTTACAAAACCCTAATTCCATCATAATAATTATTACATGAATTAATGATTAATAACTAACAAGGATTAATTAAAACTTACCTTAGAGCTTGATTTCTTCACAAAAGCAAAAACCCTAATTTTTCCTCCTCTTTTCTATCTTGTTCGACCAGTCACACAAAGGGGGGAGGGTTTGGGATTTTATTTTGTATTTATAGGCCCCCAACTAATTATAGATAAGATCTAATTAGTATTTGTTTCCTTTTAAAATTTCTTTTTTCTTTAAAATTTCTTTTTTCTTTCTTTTTCCTCAAAAATTCGTTTTTTACTATTCATGTATAAAAAAATATTTTTTTATTTTTTTATTAATTACTTAATTATTTGCTTTACCTTAAGTTTTTATAAAAACCTAAGCTTATTTGAGCATACCTTTTTGCGTAAACGCAATTTACTAGACCTTTAAAAATAATTAACTTTTCATTTTTATTAAACCTAACATTCCAAAAATAGAAATTTTATTTCTTCCTTATTCTAACTGCTAGAACATAATCTCATCCTAATATTACTAACACATAAATACGTATACGTATAATTACTTACACAATTAACGCGAAACCGCTTCAATTACCAAAATCATTTCCTTGTCACCAAAAGTGAACGAAATGAATTCTACAAAATCCAACACAAATCCAATCCCAATGAGACGGTCACGCTTAATGGATTGATTATGCAATCTCACATATCCTACACAAACACATATAAACACATATAACACATAACTCATACTTATAGAACAGATATTTAGGTCAACACTACCGTTTGACCAACCTTCTCAAGCCATGGTTGTCACACCAACCCATTGGATACTCCGTATTGAACTGACTTCCAGACATTATAAATAGAAAACTCAAAAATAAGTTTTAAGTGTGCTAAATCATATTCTCGATACCTAAACCACAAAAGTCGATTTTCAAAGGAGAAAAAGAGCAGAAGAGGTCGAGCAACGTATTCAATTCCATAGGAGACATCGTGTAATTCCATATACTTTAGTAATCGTTCAGTTTTTGGTATCATTCGTTAACTCGGTTAGTTTACCTTGGCTAAATTATTACTCTTGTATTTATTATGACGATTGAAGGCTAATACCTTCGGGTATTAGCCATTATTATGAAGATCTGAATGTTTGGTATTTGTTTATATCGATTTCTTGATTTATCGTTGTATGCTTGTTTATGTTTATCAATTTATACTTGTTTACGCGCTTTTGTATGCGACCTATCATTCAACTGGATCTAGCTAAGTGGACCAAGCGGATCTAGAGTCCGGGATAGCTCTCCATATAGTAATTTATACACCTAGAATAATAGTTACACAAATATTGTCCTTCTAAGTCTGTGTCTAGGATACGCTTCGGGCTTAACTAGTTAATTGGATATTGCCAATGGTTTATTGATCGTGTTGACTAGCAGGTGACCTAGATAATTCAACAAATAACGTTCTGATTCCATTGGATAGTTGGACAAGTGGACTACTAGTGTATAGATTGCCATTAAGCGGTAAGTGGGTAAAGTCTCTATGAGCTAGGGTTTAACAAGATCACCATTGCTTTAATCCCTAAGATAGATTATAATCAGCAAATAAGGATGCTTTATGCGGATGCTTTAATTGTGACAGAATTAACGTGTCTAGGTCTTAGGATGATGTAACGCCTAAGTCTTAAGAATGATATGCCACCTCGAGAGAAGAAATCATTGCACTAAATAAACAAACTAACGTTCTAATCGGATTAATAATGGTTAATACAGTTTTCTTATATAAGGTTCGACCACTCTTTTATCTTTTGTTAATTAGCTTGCGTGGGTAACAGTTTCTTGAATTGATTGTAGTCACCAACCAAACCATGCCAGTCTCTCAGGCTGAAAACCCCCCTTTTCTATTAGAATTAGGATTTAGACTGACATAGGTTTAACATAGGATTAGAATAGAATTAACATAGATTAGATAACCAAGATATTAATTAAATTGATAGATTTAACCTCGCTCTCAGTGATCGACACCCTACTTACCACGAATCTACTATTGATCGGGTACACTTCCCGTTAAAGTGTTGTTTTTGGTTGAGTAGGCAAAATATAAATTTAAAACTTGAATCATATAAAAAAAACAACCCTACACTACAACACATCAAGTTTTGGCGCCGTTGCCGGGGAGTGAAAATTAATCTTGATTTTTTTTTGATATTTTGGTTTTTAACATTAGTTAGATCTAACCCTTAGGATTAGTGTAATTTAGATTAGTGTATATTTTTGTATATTCTATATATTTTGTATATTTGTCTTTAATTGTTTGCTTGTATATTTGTGTGTTTAATTGTTTGCGTATTTAATTGTTTTTCTTGAATACACTGTTCTGGTCGACAGTTGAATACGGCGTATCCAATCCCACTGAATACGGCGTATCCAGTTCTCTGTCCAATACAACGTATTCATCCTAACAGATTAATACGGCGTATCCACTTCCATTGGATACGGCGTATCGATCTTCTGATAAAATTCTTTTCCATTCTCGAATTTTAAGCCCAATTTTTTTATATATACCTTTCTCCGCTGGTTCTACTGATAATTTTCTGGATATTTTTTAGTAAGAATGACTAAGGTTATCAAAGGAGAGTTCGAGAAAATTAAGGACGTAAAGGTCAAAGATGTTTCGCTCACTTGCAACACATCACTTGAAATTTTCAACATGGAAGTCAGCCGATTAAGCGGGATGGATAATGATTTATTCACATATAAAGTTGAAGTTGCTAACATCCCATGTAACTCTGTAATGGATGATGATTTGGAGGATGAAACTGATGATGATATGGGGTATGATCCGTCTGATGTTGCATTTATTGAATGGTTAAGATCAAAAAATTTCAACTACAAGACGATGGATCAATATACTATGAAAGCATTATGGATTTATTGGATCAGAGGAGATGATGAAGTTGAGCTTACTGATGAGGAATCTTCCGATGATGAAGATGAAATTGCTGAAGTGTTTAGAATCGACACTAATATATTTGACTATGAGACACCTATCTGTTCAGCATTCAACGAATTTAATTATCTTCTCAAGGTAGATCCGGACCTACTTACAAAGGATATTAGCTTGCAAAATCATTATGAACGAAAGATGCTTTGTCATACTTTTAAACAAGCTTCCAACAAAAGAGAAAGACCTAGGGAGTTTTACTATTCCTTGCGACATTAGCCATTTACATATTGATAATGCATTAGCAGATCATGGAGCTAGCATAAGCTTAATCCCATACATGATGTATAAGAAACTTGGTTTGGGAGAACCAAAGGCTACTAGAATGAGTTTGGAGCTCGCAGATAGGTCAATCTAATATTCGAGAGGAATAATCAAAGACGTGCTCATAAAACTAGATAAATTTGTCCTTCCCATAGATTTCGTCATCCTAGATATGCTCGAAGATTCAAGAGTTCCTATAATTTTAAGAAGACCATTCTTGGCCACCGCTCGAGCTATGATTGACGTGTTCAATAAGAAGATAACACTAAGAGTGAGGGATGATGAAGTGATCTTTGGCGTAGACCAATCAATTAAAAGACCAACAACTGAAGACAATGAATGTTACGGGATCGATGACTTAGACGAAACGATCAATAAAGAAGCTTAGGAATTGCTGACAAATGAAGAGCCTGACTCGTTTTTATCAAGGGGACTGGAAAAATCAATTGATCAATCAGATTTAGAATTCTGTGAATCTACCAGTAGCAATGATAAGAAAGGGTCTGACTCAAAAAACTCGATACGGCATATCGATTCTATCAATACGCTGTATCCAGTTACACAGGGAACTTTAAATGGTGATAATGTTAAAAGTAAACATTTGTATTCCGCCAGTGCTAACAAGATTGATGAGAAGAAACCAGAGTTGAAGAATTTGCCTCAACATTTAGAATACGCATACCTTCATGGAGACAAATCTTTTCCCATTATTATCTCATCAGAATTGTCCGAAAATGAGAAAACATCACTTCTGCAAGTATTGGAGAGAAGAAAAGGGGCAATTGCTTGGAAAATGTCAGACATCAAGGGAATCAGTCCGTCATACTGTACGCACAAGATTTTAATGGAGGATGATTACAAACCAGTCATCCAACCCCAAAGGCGTCTAAATCCGAAAGTCCAAGATGTTGTGAAAAACGAAATTGTGAAACTACTTGATTCCGGGCTAATTTATCCAATTTCAGACAGTTCATGGGTTAGCCCTATTCACGTTGTGCCAAAAAAGGGAGGGATGACTGTAGTTTTGAATGATAATAATGAATTAATCCCTTCCCGAACAGTTACTGGATGGAGGGTGTGCATTGATTACCGTAAACTTAATGATGCAACTCGAAAAGACCATTTTCCCCTTCCTTTCATTGACCAAATGTTAGAACGTTTATGTGGGAATGAATACTACTGTTTTCTTGATGGATTTTCAGGATTCTTCCAAATACCAATCGCTCCGGAGGATCAAGAGAAGACCACCTTCACCTGTCCTTATGGGACTTTCGCTTACCGACGAATGCCGTTTGGATTATGTAATGCTCCTGCCACTTTTCAAAGATGCATGACGGCAATCTTCCACGACATGGTGGAAGACTTTATGGAAGTTTTCATGGACGACTTCTCGGTGTTTGGTAACTCTTTTGATTGTTGTTTAGCTAACTTAGATAGAATGCTTGCTAGATGTGAAGAAACCAACCTTGTGCTAAACTGGGAAAAATGCCATTTTATGGTAAAAGAAGGGATAGTTTTAGGACACAAAATTTCTGGAGCTGGAATCGAAGTTGATAGAGCCAAAATCGATGTGATAGCTAAATTACCATACCCGACTAACGTAAAAGGAGTTAGAAGTTTTCTGGGGCATGCTGGATTTTACCGAAGGTTCATAAAAGACTTCTCAATGATCTCTAAACCGATGACCCAGCTTTTGATGAAAGACGCGAAGTTTGATTTTTCTGATGACTGCAAAAAGGCGTTCAACATTTTAAAAGAAAAACTGACCACCGCGCCTATCATCATATCTCCCGATTGGAACGAGCCATTTGAATTAATGTGTGACGCTAGTGATTTCGCTGTTGGAGCAGTTTTAGGGCAACAAATTGATGGAAAATTCAAGCCGATTTATTATGCAAGCAAAACTTTGAATAATGCCCAAGAACATTATACCACAACCAAAAAAGAACTTCTCGCAGTTGTTTTCTCTTTTGATAAGTTTCGTCAGTATCTTGTCTTATCAAAAACTGTGGTTTACACTGATCATTCTGCTTTGAAGTATTTGTTCAGCAAAGAAGACGCGAAACCAAGACTTATTAGGTGGGTTCTACTTCTCCAAGGATTTAAATGAGGATGTGATCGAACACACATGTCTATTTTGTCGTTACGGCTATGTATGTGTGCTTCAGCTGCCTTGTTGTAGTGGTACTTCTGGTGAAAGATTGTAGAATGATCAACCGTAAGCCTTTCCATACAAAAAAACCCATATTTACCTTTATAAA
>BQNB010024390.1:0-51208 GCA_026074375.1 Tanacetum coccineum | reverse complement strand
GGGCTTTGTAAGTCTTTACTTTCCTCATTTTTAGCTTAAAAGTGCTTATTGCTTATTTACTGCTTTACTTATTGTTACTTATTATTGTTATTCATTGCTTATTTTTGCTTGCTTGTTGCTTATATATTATTTGGTTGTGTTTTAAGTTACAATTGCTTTTTATAGCTTTAAAACTGCTTACTTTTTGTGCTTAAAATTGTGTTCTATTTGCTTATTTATTCTTTATTTACCTTATCATTTATCTGTTTTTGCTTTTTACAACTTAATCAACACTTTTGGAAGCTTAAACATGTTTTTTAAACTTGTTAAGGGGTGTTTGGCACAAGTAGTACTAACCAAGGTTAGTACTGTTTGATCACCATTTGACCTTTAATTCAAGTTTGATAAGCTTAAACTAAGCTTACAAATCTGTTTTTATAAGCACACAAAGTCTAAAACTCATTTTGAAGGTTTATTGAAGTCGTGGTTTAAATCTGTGAGTTTTGAGCTTTTTAATTTAGCTTATTTGCTTAGGTTTTGATTAGGTGCTTATAATTGTTGTTTTTTACTTGTTTTAGAGTCTAAATGCAGTAGAATTTAGTAAGTTTAAGTAGGAATTTGTCATTTGAGTTTTGAATTTTTTGACAGTTTCAAAAGTTCACAATTAAAGTTTCGAATTTTTCGGTAAAAATTAGAATTTTAAATCCAGTGTTAATGTTAGATTTAAGATTTAAAGCTCATATCATAAGCTCTTTGGTGTATAAGCTTTATCTGTTTTAGCTTATTTTGTAGTCTAAACTTATTTTACTAGCTTAAAATTAGGTCTGAACTTTAACTTTTGTCTTTTCAAAAACTGAAAAAAAAACTCAGCATATACTGAGTGTAAGTTGCTTTTTCACTTAGCTTTTTCATGGCTTATCTGAATTTCAAAATGCTTTTTGTTTGCTGATTATTGTAGCTTGTAGGATTAGCTTTTGAGTGTTATAAGCCTTTAAGCCATAAGGATCCATTAAGTAGCCTAAAAATAAGCTCAAAATGTGTCCCTAGGGTTGTTTGGTTAGTAGTTTTTGGCCAAATTGCTTATTAGCTTATTTGAGCTTTTAAGCTGTTAGAATTGCTTAAACTTAGTTTAGATTTGCTTATTAAGTTAGGATTAAGATGCTTTTAGCTTATTTAGCTTAGGTTAGAGCTTATTTAAGCTTTTTAGCATTTTCAGTTTAGGATTTAAAGTTTAAAGCCTTTTAAGTGATTCTGTCATTTAAGCTTGTTTTTAGTTCATTTTATTAGCTTATTGTGATCATAAGTGCTTATTAGGTGTAGGTGTATATCTGTTTTAGCTTATTTTGCTTTTTCTTTAGCTTATTTAGTTTTTAAAAGCCAAAAAGTTAAGCAACTTGTCACTTAGCTTAAATCCAAAAACCGTTAACTTAATTTAGCTTATTTTAAGTTTCTAAAAAAGTGCTTTTGTTAAAGTTCGTTTTTAAGCTTATTGAAAAGATTTTGCAAAAAGAAATTTTGAAAAATAAAAATACTTGGGAAATTAGGAAGTCATGGGTGAGCAAGGCTCGAACCCGTGACCTCCACAACCTCAACCAAGTATTTTAACACCACCACACACAACCATCCTGCCCTTGGGACTTTTTCGTTATAGTCTCCACCTATTTTTCTTTTATACACATTTTGGCCCATTTAAGCAATAAGCCTTTTCGGCTTATTAACAGCTTATTTAGATAGGCTGTTTGTCCCGTTTTATTTTTCTTATATTTAGCTTACTCTTAAGTACTTTTTGTGATTTTTTTAGATTTTTATAATTCGTTTAGTATTTTTAATATTTAATTTAGTCTAAAACTGTTTTTAATTCATATTAAATAAAATAAAAGTCAAAAAAATCTAATTCTTTTTTTTAAAATTTTCTTTTATCATTTAGGATTTATAAAAATTAAATTTTCATTTGTAGGGTTAAAATTTTAGAATTTGGTTTTTTAAAGAACGGGATTTGAATCCCGTTATCATTTTTAGTGTTTTAGCTTTATTTGCTTTCGTTTTTAGTTTGCCTTTTCTTGTTTTTGCATATTAATTATAGAAATAGAATCCAAATCATATATTGACCATTCAAACGCGCGATCACGAACTTAATCTCGATTCTCCATTCACGCCTCGTCGGGAAACGACCCGGGAAGGTTTTTTAGGGATTTTGCTTTGGGTAAAAGTAAGTAATCCTTTTTAAAAAGCCTTACGGAATTCTTAACTCTCTCTATTATTGATCTTATCCTTATTATATATTTATATTATATATTATATATTTATATTTACAATATGGAGAGCTATCCCAGACTCTTAGCCTACGCCCAAACAACATCGAAGTTGCAGCGCATTAAATATGTAGGACTAGACCCAGTTGAATGATAGGTCGCATAGTTAAGCACATAAACAAGTATATTGATAAACATAAACAAGCATTTAACGATAAATCAAGAAATCGAGTTAAACAAAACCAAACATTCAGATTTTCATAATAATGGCTAATACCCGAAGGTATTAGCCTTTAAACATCATAATCAATACAAAAGCAATTATTTTGCAAAGGTAAACTAACCGAGTTAACGAATGATACCAAAAATTGAACGATTACAAAAGTATATGGAATTACACGTTATCTCCTATGGAATTGATAACATTGCTCGACCTTTTCTACTCTTTTTCTCCTCTGAAAATTGACTTTTATGGTTTAGGTATCGTAAATATGATTTAGCACATTTAAAACTCGTTTTTGAGTTTTGAATTTATAGGGTCTGGAGTCGGTTCGATACAACGTATCGAAAGACTTAGATACGGTGTATTGGGGGTTTCTTAGAGTAGGGACCACGTTTGATATCTTCCAAAATCTTTACATTCTATAACTTGAATACAACGTATTGAGTTCTTTTGGATACGATGTATTGGATCTTGTTCCTTCGTGGTCTTCAGTGAAGTGTAGGCACATATACACCGTATATTTCTTGATGGATACGGCGTATTGGAATGTCAGAATCAGTAATCTTTATATTTCTCCGTTTAAGCTCTAGAATGCGTGCCTTTTAGCTAACTTTCACCAAGTACTCCATAATTACTACAATTCTCAAATATAAACGATTAAGTAACAATTCTTTGCAATAATTATACAGAATGGGTTAATTACATGGGATAAATGATGCTATAAAATAGACGTTATTTGATGTCATCAAATATCCCCCCACTTGAATCCTACTTGTCCTCAAGTAGCCTTTAGAAGTTTATAAAAATGTATCCCTAAGGATTTTTCCGTTAAGCATTTATTCGATCTATTACAAGTACACAACCAAACACCTCACGAAATAGGAAGATGAAAACACTCACATCACTCAACTAATTTATGTGGTAACATGTAACTAATTCGCTCAATTGCTCGGTCGTGACGAGTATTCTATCATAAGCTTGGCAAGGATACACATCTCCACTACTAGAGCTAAGGAGTAACAAGTTTATAAAGGTAAATATGGGTTTTTATATAAAGGCTTAGGGTTGATCATTCCAAGAATGATATAAGGTAGGGATCTTATAACTTTCACCAATAGTAATAAACCAACGAGACAGCTGAGACATGCATACATGGCCGTAACGACGGAATAGACATGTACGCTCGTACACATCCTTGTTCGCGTAAAACCCATGGTTAATGATTAGAAAAAGGAAATAAATTGTTGTTAAATAAAAATTACAAAGCAAATAGATTAAGTCTAAGATACAAGTTGCTAGACACTTTTTTCCCGACCGTTACCATGATTAAGACACAACTATTTACAGACGTCTTGATCAGAGATAAAAAACAACAACCTAAGTTGGCGTTCCCATAACGGTCAACTTCCCTTACATCCCATACTTTACATACTTTACAAGACAAGTGGCGATATCTACCACTTTATACAAAACTTTACATCGTTGAATTTTTTGACGTATCAATGAATAATCGATCCTTCAAATAATTCCTTCGGTAATGCTTTTGCAAAACGATCATCTTCAAACTTTCCTCCTCTCTTTTTTGTTGCGATTTTCTGATTTTTTTTCATATACTAACTACGAAACTCGGTGTAATTTCGCCATCTTCACGATCATAATAACTCCGGATAATTCCTTCGGTAATTCTTCGTTCTTCGAACATGTGATGGTAGTAAAAATACAAGAGTTTTGACTACTTTATACATTCTCATTTGCAATGTGCAAATTTCTTCCAACCGTACCAAAGATAGAAAATAACACAAGACTCGAGAAATACATACTTTACACTTTAAGCAACTAGCAACTGTAAATAAACTTAATCTAACAGGGTAGGCTAAGGTGTAACGAAACAAATATTGGTGTAATTCCTAAAGGATTGGCTTTACGGGTTGTTCTAGGGGTATCTTACTCTTATAATGAGAGTAAACAAAGGGTTTATACTAGGGTTAACTAACCAGTGTAGTTAGTTAATAAACAACATGTATAGGCTTTTTGGGTGTAATCCTAAAAATTTACCAATTTAAACAAGTTACTCCATCTAAATTCATAGTACTCATCACTATGATCTCAAATAGATATACCAAGCCAAGTTCTAAAGTCTACTACATCACCGACACACTCATATTTTGTGACCGCAAAACTCATATTTTATAGACATTTGGGTAAACATTTAGAAACAGATAAGGCTAAATCCTCACAATATCTAATAAGGGTTATCTGTGAGCATTTATGTAACAGTATTTCAGAAAAGTACTGAAATATTTTTAAATTTGAGCATAAATTTTAAGCATTTTAGTGAAAAATAGAGACCGGAGTAGAACATTCAGATTCCCATACCCCATACTTGGCTAAAAAACGTCATCGTAGTATAGATAAAACATAAAAACGGGAAATTTAAAAGAAATTAGAATAAAACTCCACCCTGATTTTTTGCTTGGTAAGATTCTCCAAAAATGAGAAAAGGATGTGGTGATGTTAAATCGTTTTGTATTCTAGCATGACTACAATCACACATAGGATTCCAAATGATTGATACTTCACCAACTTCGTCGATTTCTTTGCAGCGAGGTCATGTGCAAAATATAGGAAAAATATGCAAAATCCTATCTAGTGTACTACGTTCATTACATAAGCTAAATAAACAGTACAAGAAACCAATGCGCCGTATCCATAAAATGGAATACGCCGTATCGAGAAACCTATAAAAAGTATCTAAATACGGGACAGTCTGTTGAATACGCCGTATCATGTGCATGAATACCCCATATTGACAGAACTGCCAATAATGATTAAGTGCATAAAGAATAAAGGACTATAACGGACCAGACATTCAATACGCCGTATGGTATGGAGCGGATACGCCGTATTGATGTCTGGGAAGACAGACTCGATAAAAATAAATAACAATCCGGGTTGTCTCCTTGGAAGCACTTTTCTTTCAGCTAGTCTTTATGTTAGACTTTTCCTTCAGCTTCTTCACGTTGTATCTTGTTCGAATTCCACTACTTCTTTATCTTCTGCATCAGTATGTTCATTGTGTACTATCTTAACCTTTGCCGTTGACTATAAAGCTATTCTGTTTCATCGATGAACTCTATGGTCCATTATGATACACATCTTTACACTTTGTATGGCCCTACCACCTTGTTTGATCTTACCCCGGATGCATCTTAAATCTAGAGTTAAATAGCAGTACTTTGTCTCCCACTTTGAAGTTCTTATCCCCATGATGCCTAGAGTTATGCTATCTCTTAGTTCTTTCCTTGTAGATTCGGGTGTTTTCGTACGCTCCATCTCTCGATTCCATCAATTCATTAAGTTCCATGAAATGATTCTTT
Source organism: Tanacetum coccineum (assembly GCA_026074375.1). Taxonomy (NCBI): domain Eukaryota; kingdom Viridiplantae; phylum Streptophyta; class Magnoliopsida; order Asterales; family Asteraceae; genus Tanacetum; species Tanacetum coccineum. The sequence continues at coordinate 45,377 of BQNB010024390.1, read as the reverse complement.
GCTGCAGCTGTGAGATCCATATTACATTGTTTTAGTGCCCAATATGCTTTATGTTCGATCTCCACATGCAAGTGACAAGCGTTTCCATAACCAACTAAAGGGGGTGCATCCAGTAGGTGTTTTTTTGTAGGCGGTTCTGAATGCCCATAACGCATCGTCGAGTTTTTTAGACCAATTATTTAGATTATATCCAACAACCTTTCCAAGATACGTTTAATAGCCTTATTGGTCACTTTGGTTTGCCCATAAATTTGAGGGTGATATGTCGTTGATAACTTATGTGTTACTTCATACTTTGGCAAGGCTTTTTCTAGTTGAATTTAACAGAAAAGTGTCCCCCGATCACTAATTAAAGCTTTAGGAACTCTAAATCTTTCAAATAGCCTCCTCAAAAACTTAATTACAATGCGAGCATTATTTGTAGGGAGTGCTTGAGATTCGACCTATATTGATACATAATCCACTGCTACCAATATATATTTGTTTCCCTTTGAGTTAGGAAAGGGTCCCATAAAGTTTAGCCCCCATATGTCAAACACATCAATATTATTTTAAGGCATCTCACTTATTGATGTTATGTTTCCAGATCTTTGACATGCATCACATCTCATTACGTAATCTTTAGCATCTTTAAAGATGCTAGGCCAAAAGAATCCTGATTCATAGACTTTTCTTCCAGTAATTGATGCACTATGATAACCCCAATTGGCCCAAGAATGAACAATGCCACTAAGATTTCATGGATTTCGTCTCCAGCAATGCATCACCTCATTACATTTTCCGGGCATAGCTTGAATGCGCACACGATTCATCCCAAAAATAATTTTTTACTTGAGAGAAAAATCTTCTTCTTTTTTTAGGTGTCCAATTTAGAGGCATAATTTTTCCAATGATATAATTAACATAATCATCATACCATGGTTTGTCCTCATTTAACTTGGTTTTCAATATCATAAGATGTTCGCCGAGAAACTTGTCAGCGATTTTCTCTTTCGTGAATATTCCCAAGTCTGGGTTCTCAAGTCTCGACAAATGATCCTGCACTAGCGTTCTCTGCCCCTTTTTTTATCCTTAATCCTCAATGTCAAACCATTGAAGAAGCCAATAACCCACCTTATAAGCCTTGTTTGGCAATCTTGTTTTCTAAACAAATACTTTTAAAGCTGATGATTCATTTAGACAAACGGTTTTTGATAAGATAAGATATGGGTGAAACTTATCAAAATAGAAAACAACTGCAAGAAGTTCTTTTTCAGAGGTGGTGTAATGCTCTTGGGTATTATTCAAAGTTTTGCTGACATAATAGATCAGTTTAAATTTCCCGTCTATTCGTTGTCCTAACACAGCTCCAACCGCGAACTCACTAGCGTCACACATTAATTCAAATGGCACGTTCCAATCGGGAGATATTATGATAGGTGCAGTGGTTAGTTTTATTCAAAATGTTAAATGCCTTTTTGCAATCATCAGAAAAATCAAACTTCGCGTCTTTCATTAAAAGTTGGGTCATTGCTTTAGAAATCATGAAAAAGTCATTTATGAACCTTTGGTAAAATCCAACATGCCCTAGAAAGCTTCTCACCCCTTTCACGTTTGTTGGGTATGGTAATTATACTATCAGATGAGGTTAGGCTACTATCAACCTCAATCCAGCCCCAGAAATTTTGTGTACCTAAAACAATCCAATTCTTTTTACCATAAAATGACATTTTTCCTAATTCAACACAAGGTTGGTTTCTTCACATCTAGCAAGCATCCTATCTAAATTAGATGGACAACAATAAAAAGAGTTACCGAATACCAAAAATTCGTCCATGAATACTTCCATAAAGTCTTCCACCATGTCCGTGGAAAAATTTCCGACATGCATCTTTTGAAAAGTTGCTGGTGCGTTGCATAAACCAAACACGCAATTCGTCCGTAAGCAAAGGCATTCGTCGGTAAGTGAAATGTTGTCCTTTCTTTGATCTTCGGTGCGATCAGGATTTGGCAGAAAATCCTAAAAAACCATCAAGAAAATAGTAATATTCATTCCCACATAAACGCTCTAACATTTGATCAACAAAGGGAAGAGGGAAATGATCCTTTCGAGTTACATCATTGAGTTTACGATAGTCGATGCACACTCGCCATCTTGTAACTGTGCGAGATAGAATTAACTCATTATTGTCATTCAAAACTACAGTCATTCCTCCTTTCTTTGGTACCAGACGTGAATAGCGCGAACCCACGAACTATCCGAGACGGATAAAATGAGCCCGAATCAAGAAGAACCAGCAATCTTGTTTTTCCACCACGTCTTGGACTTTGGGATTTAAAACCCTTATGGGGTGAATTGACTGGTTGTATTCATTTCCATACGAATTCATGTGTGTGCAGTATGAACGGACTGATTCCCATGTTTAAGTGAATTTTCTACAATTGCCCCCTTATGTTTCTCCAATACTTGCAAAAGTAACATTTTCTCCTTTTCGAACAATTTAGATGAGACTAATACGGGAAAATATTAGTCTCCAATCAGTATTTCGTATTCTACGTGTGAGGTGATGTGTCCCTTCAGTGTGAGTATATTTATTATGATCAATTATTAAATTTATATTCTTAGGCCGACTAAACAAAAAACAACACATTAACGGGCATGTACCCGATTCGTTGATTAATTTCGTGGTAAGTAGGCAGAGTCGAATACTTGATCGAGTTAAATATATCAATAATATAATGTAATATCTTGGTTATCTACTCACTGTATAATTTCTATCCTAATTATCTAAACCTATGTCATCCTAATCCTAATTCTATTCTAACGGGAAAATAGGGGTTTTCATCCTGAGAGACTGACACGGTTTGGTTGGTGACTACAATCAATTCAAGGCACTTTAACCCAACGCAAGCAAATTAACAAAAGATAAAAGAGCGGTCCGAGCTAGAAAAAAGAAAATTTGTATTAACCATTAATAATCCGCTTAGAAAAGTTGGATTTTTTATAAGGTTGCAAATAATTTCTACAGTCACAATTAAAATCATGCCGTCAAAAAAGCATCCTTAACTGCTTATTATAATAATCTAAGGATTAAAGCAAATGGTGAACTTGTTAATCCAAGCTCATAGAGACTTTACCCCACTTTACCGCTTAGATGGCGATTAAACACTAGTAACCACGTTGTCCAACTATCCAATGGAATTCATAACGTTTTTGTTGAATTATCTAGTTCACTTCTAGTTAAACACGAACAATAAACCATTGGCAAATAATCCAATTAACTAGTTAAGCTGAAGCGTATCCTAGATCACAATATTTAGAAGGACAATATTTGTGATCCTAATGATTCCTACGTGTATATATTACTATATGGAGAGCAAATCCCAACTCTAGATTTACTTGGTCCATATCACTAGATCCAGTTGAATGATAGGTCACATACAAAAGCGCGTAAACAAGTATAAATTGATAAACATAAACAAGCATTCAACGATAAAAACAAGAAATCGAGAAAAAACAAGATACCAAACATTCAGAATCTTCTAAATAATGGCTAATACTCCAAGGTTATTAGCCTCAATCAGCATAATAAATACAAAATCAAATAATTACCAAGGAAAACTAACCGAGTTAACGGATGATACTAAAACTACGATTACAAAGTATATGGAATTAGCAACGTTGTCTTCTAGAATGTAATAGCGTTGTCCACGAACCTCTTCAGCTATTGTTCTCGATCTGAACATTGACTTTTTATGGATTACGGTATCGAGAATAAGAATTAGCACACTTAAAACCATCGTTTTTGAGTTTTGTATTTAAGGGTCTTGAAGTCGGAATTCGATACGGTCTAGTCCGAAGGGATATGATCACGGCGTATTGGGTTTTCTTGGAGAGGGAACCCCACGTTTGATATCTTCATAAAATATTCCACATACTATATCTAATACGACGATTTGAGTCTCTTATGGATATAACATATTATTGAGGTTCATAATCCTTTATGGACTATGGTGAGTGCGCACGGATACGATCGTACTTCCTTAAATGGAATAACGGCGTAATTAGTCCGTCTCAAAATCATTAATCTACAAATAACTTCGTTTAAGCCTAGAATGCGCGCCTTTGCTAATATTCACCAAGTACTACATAATTACCTGCTATTTCACAAATAAAATTACTAAGTAACAATTCATTGCAATAATTATACAGAAATCCGTTAATAACAGGAGATAGATGAAAGCTATAAAATAGACTTATTTAATGTCATCAAAAATCCCCTCCACTTGAATCCTACTGTCCTCAATAGCCAATAGAAGTTAATAAAAATGTATCCCTAAGGATATTTTCCGTTAAAACATTTATTTGATACTATTACAAGTACAAACAACCAAACACCTCTCGAAATAGGAAGATGAAAACAACCAAACACTCAACTAATCTATGTGTAACATGTAACTAAATTCACTCAATTGCTCGGGTATCGTTGACGATTATCTATCGATAAGCTTTGGCAAGGATACAGATCTTCCACCGCTAAAGCAAAGGATAACAAGTTTGAATAAATGTAAATAATGGGTTTTTGTTATGGAAAGGCTTACTTGATCATTCTATCTACCATCTTACACACCATGAAGAACACTCCAACAAGGCAGCTGAAGCCACACATACACAACCCGAAACGCCAGGATAACAATGTTGTTTCGATCACAATCCCCATTCGAATTTACCAACATTCGTTAGGATGGAAATGGATATAGGGTAGAAACCTTCTAACTTTCACCAAAAGTAATAAACAACAAGGGCAGCTGAACATGCATAGCATGGTCCGTAACGACGGAATAAGACAAGCCACGCTCGATCACACCTCATTCCGCGTAAACCCATGGTTAATCATTAGGTGAGAGGGAAGCAAATTGTTGTTAAATAAAAATTAAGAAACAAATAGATTAAGAACTAAGATAGAAGCTTGCATAGACACGTAAGAAAAATTTTCCCTGATCGTTTACAATGACATGACACAACTATTTACAACGCTTGATCATTATGATCAAAAACAAAAACCGAAGTATGCATTCCCGTAACGTCAAGCTTCCCAATCATCCTAACACTATTACATACCTACAGGCAAGTGGCGATATCTTCCACTTTGTACAAATACTTTACATCGTTGATTTTTGTTGCGTATCAACAAATAATCGATCCTTCCATGTAATTCTTTAGTTCTTGCTTGCGAAACGCTTATCTTCAAATTTCTTTTCTCACTTATTTTGTATTTTTTCTATTTTTTTGATTTTTTTTATAATCTAACTATATAAACGAAAACTCAAAGTAAGTTTCATCACCACTTCACGATCATAATAATTCCGATAAATCCTTCGGATAGTTCCTTCGATCTTCGACTCACAAACCATTACTTTAAGGTAGTAAAATCACATGAGTTTTGACTATAATATACATTCCCATTTGCAATGGTCAAATTTACAACCCCACCAAAGATAGAAAAGGACACAAAACTCGGGAAATACAAACTTTACACTTTTAGAGCAACAAAAACAGTAAATTAAAACTTAATCTAACAGGGTAGGTATGGTGTAAGGTGTAAACAAAACAAATAATTGTGTTATTCCTAAAGTATGGCTCTTACGGGTTGTTCTAGGGATCATCACTCTAAGATTGAGAGTGGAAAAATGGTTTAAACTAAGGTTAACTAACCGGTGTAGTTATTTAAGAAGCAACATGGAAAGCGATTTTTGGGTGTAATCCTAAAAATTTACCAATGTAAACAAGTTACCCCAATTAAATCCATAATACTCATTATTTTGGTCTCGAGTGATATACCAAGCCAAGTTCTAAAGTCTACAACATCACTGGTACACTCATATTTTGTGGAATTTAGGTAAACATTTGGAAACGGAAATGCTAAATTCTCACAATATCTAACAAGGGTTATTGTGTGCGTTATGTAACATGTAATTTTCATAAAAGTATGCTTGAATTTTTAAAAAAAATTTAAGCATAATTTAAGCATTTTAATCATTTTAATGTAAAAAATAGGACAAGTAAACATTCTAATTCCATCCCCCCACTTGAATTATACAACGTCCTCATTGTATAGAAAAATAATAAAAATACGGAATTAAAAAGAATTAGGAGATGAGAAACTTCCCTGATATTTGCTCGGTAGATTCTGGCCAATATGGCGTTTTGAGCAAAATTGTGTGTTGAACAGCGCCTTGAGTTTTAAGACATCCAACCACTTCAAGATCTTCCAAGATTTGTAAATTCCTCCCAAATATGTCGTCGATATCTTTCAAGAGTGTCCTGTGTAGAAATAGGAAAACTTGGCATTCCTATCTAGGCATCTAAGGTTAATTTAACTACTACGGTTTAATTTAACACTAACACAAACTAAATAAGATTCCAGTCTGGTGGATCAGCCGTACAAATTAATGAATACGCCGTATTCCAGAACTGACAATAATGTTTTTAAAGTGCAATAAAAAATAAAGAACAGAATAACGACCAGACAACTATACCCGTATGGTAAAGAGCGGATACACCTATTGTATATCAGGGAAGATAGACACATAAAATTAAATAACAATCCAGTTGTATCCCGGGAAGTATCTTTAGTGTATTACAGCACAGTCCTTTTATTTAGACTTTCTTCAGCTTACTTCTACTCAACTCTAGTCACCATCTATCCTTCGTCCATTATCCGAAAGATTTCTTGGTAAGCCTCGGCATGCCTTTCTCTTGTGATTGTATGACTCGTCGTACGTCTATTACAGCAACATACGCTCGTCATTGGTTGAACGAAATGATCATCAAATCTCCCTTATATTGCACACCGGTAGCTCATGAACTTCACATAATTCTTCTCTCTCATTATCTTCATGATTTATCTCATAAGCATCATCATAGATTTATGTATATATTGTTTCCATTGTCGTCTTTGTCGACACGGACTCATCATCATGCTTCAACGATTAAATCCTTTCCATGATATCTTTGGTTTCTTAAGCCTCCACCCTTAAGATCTCATATCTTCCAAACCTAACGAACCATATCGTAATCCTGATAATGGAGTTGATTTCCAATAATGTAAGTTCCAAGTAAGTTTCCTCCATTACGGTATCCATCATTCTTCCAACTACATGTTGGCCATTCTAAACATCCAGTTTTATAGTTGAAAGGCTTACACGTATGTTTAACTGGTGTGGGTTTGGTCCAAACTCCAGTGTTAGTCCATGGCTTCTCAACGACCCATGGTACTCCTTGTTCATATCCTAGAATCCAATCATACCTTGAAATCTTCATAGGTTCTTGAATCCCACAATGTCCCATAAAAAAGTACGTCTGATCGATTTACAAAAGATAGTTAAATTCTTTGAATGCCTTGCACATAGGTGTTTCAAAATTAAATAAATTAGTGTTATCCCACTATTTTAATCCATTACACAACTATAATCTATACCAAGATGCTAGAAAATAAGAAGAAATCTAGAGAGAGAAAGTAGAGAGAGAAACACGAAGATTAGATTAGAGAGAAAAATTGAAGTTACAAGTTATAGGAAAAGTAACCAACACCCTTCACCAAGTGTGGTGAAGGATAATCATACCCTAGCCTTCTAGCTAAGGCCATTGGGCTTATCTAAACGTGCCGGTCTTGTTTAACATGGGCTTAAAGCCTGAAACCGGACAATCATTACATTATCAATCCGACCCGTTGAACCCGACACAAGCTAATACAATACAAGACCAAGTTTGACTTTTCTAAGAACGATAAATTTCTTGTTTGACATAATATAATAAAGGCAAACAATTCCCCCATGATGAGGTCTCTTTCATCAAACTTCACTGTATCACCGCGGATGACCATTGAAGATATAAGTTTAAACGTTTATGCTTGCCTTGTTATGGTCTTGTCTTGTTTGTAACGTCTTTGTCATCTCAATTAGCTTTGTGATATTAGATTTGAGCCTTTATCTTTTTGACTTTGATTCTGAGATCCGTTAATCTTGCATCATCTCCTTGACTTTAATCTTCTTGATTTGACTTCTTGATCAACTTGTCTCATTGACCAACATGCTCATACTTGTTACCTTCTTGTTTTGACATAGTGAGATATAAGTCTATACAATCATCCCTTTTATGATTCTTAATTTGACTTTAAGGCTCTTTGATGGTGGGTGAAGATTAGAATCAACTATCTTGATGTTGAACGATTGACTTTGAAAGCTTGAGTATGAGCAGTGTTATAGAACCCGACTTTCGCTGGAATGAGGCTGCAAACCGTCGTCTTAAAAAAAAAATCACAAAAAAATCCCTGAAATAAAACAGTTAGCAATAAAAGATGAATATGGCTTTGTCATTCATCTTGAGTTCGGTTGCATTAACCTTCGGTTTCCCATTTTATAGTATAAATACTATACCTGTGATCAGGTAGATTCAAAGAATCTCCTTGACAGGGTTTCCAGCTCAAAGCGTAGGATCTTCTAACACAGATGTATTAGATTTACCATGCTTGCTAGTTCTCATTACCGGAACGTCTCAAAGCAGACAACACGTAAGAGTGAATCAGATAGTTACTATCTTTCTGATTTAGTCGTCAATTCATTTACTGGACCAAAATTGATATCCAGTTATCACAAGCTCGATTCAAAATAATCTTGGCAGGAGTCCCCTACCATGGCTTGTTTGATGTTGGCATCAAGCAGGAGTTCCATCTTCACTGTGAATACTAGGTATCACTCAGCATGTTCTGGCAATATCTCAAGGATAAACGCGAGGACTCTTTGTTACAACTTGCTCACTGTTTATGTGTTCAACAAGTTGTTTATTGACATATGTCCTAATGAGATTTAATAATTTGATCTTCTTCTTAGCTCTGACTCATTTGTGCACTTTGGTTTTAGTAATCGAGCTTGAGCTGACTGCCACCGTATTCAATAGTCAACAATCTCGAGTTAGATGTCAATAGATAACGTTGTATCTCCGTGACAAATGAGAAAAGTTTCTTTTAAGAGAAACCGAATGGCTATGAAGGTTGTGATGCATCACTGGTCCTGATGACTTTCCTTCAATATCAACAATCATCTTTGGTGATTTTGATAGATTATGTATTGACCGTACACCTTTTCAGCCTAAGGTGTAAGGAGGAGCTCTTTCTTTTCACCTTTATCCATACATTTTCTTTTTCATTCTTAACACCATCAATGCTTAACAACGTCATTACTAACACCCTTGTTGGAGATTGTTCCCCAAGTGTTTAGCTCATCTTAGTCGGCATTTTCCCTTATACACATTCTTCTCCAATCATACCTAAGACTGCTATTCTAACTTGGAGTGTCTTGGGTAGATCCCTTCGGTTCTGTTGGATCTAGACTTATACCAAAACCTAACCACCTTATGGGACTTCAGAATCGTCGTGAATTAATAGTTGTGTTGGTATAAAAGGAACAAACCATAAAAACCATTTTTTGACATGTTATTTCAAATACTCCCCTACCTACAGCTAGAGCTACGCGAGATTCGAAATTTGATAGCACATGAAGGAAAGAGTTGCACTAGAGTCTTAAAGATCACATTCATCTATAACATAAATTTTAGATCACATTTTCTCCCTTATTGTTAAATAATAAAACACTTAGTATTTTGAAATACCAAATTGATTAAAATTTGACATGAAAAATACCATGGGGAAGAAAAATTATACCACATATAGCTGAATTCAGATTTTTGATAGCTCCCTTCACATATATGGTGGAATACCAATATTTATTAAAACTTGACATTGAATGAAAATTGATGTAACAGCCACAAAATTGTGAAGACGAGTGAGATGCCTTAGTGAACAGTTATATTTATTAATGACATTAAGTTTCCACATTTTAATTTCACATAATGTGTTTAATTACATAAAATAGACAGTTATAGAGATGACCCAACACATTAAAAGGCTTTGTGATTATAAAAGCCCCCCACGCCTCAGAAATTGATTTAATAAAATGAAGTTCTACGTACTACAAATTCTTTTGAAAATTAGTTCGGAAGAAGGGAGTGTTGAACACATAATTTTAACAAATAAACCCCATTTTATGAAAAAAATATACCACAAAATTATATTGTAGACACTTTTGAACATTGAAAGTTCTTTTTGAAAAATATATGTCAAACGATTTTAAAAAACATGATAGAATACTCTCTTCTATTTTTAGAGTAATCGCACGAGGCGTACACTTCCTGGACATTCGAGACGAGTTTTATGCACTAAATTGACATAAGTCTTAGAGAAAAATTAGAAATGACATGTTTTGAAAGCATTTGAAACTCTCTGCTCAGGCTACGTCATTTAACACCTCCCGTGTCGATGTAAATCAACATTTCTAGGTACGTAAATGTTATCGATTCCAAGAGACATGTCGAGAAGATTCTTTTTGGTATTTTTGAAATTTTTTCTGATTTAGTTTTTGTTTTCTAGTTTTTTACATTTTTATGTTTTCTTTATTTGTTGGTTTTAAAATATTGATTTGTATTTCTATTACAAAATTTTTAAAAATAAAAAATAAAGAGAGAATACAAATATTTACAAAACGAAGTTCCAATAAGCAGTGACAGTTTTAGCAGAGTTGAAGTGGATGAATTAGAATCAGGTTTGTTGTTGACGTTTATTTGATGCCATCAGTAAGTAGTGACGAGCGGAAGACTTTAAAACAACTTGATTTTCTCTATTGAAATATTCGTCGAACAAAGGACCGAATAGCACATCCACCATTGACTTTGTTGACTGCTCAGCTGCTTGATGACTTATGTTTACATTTTGGTGCGAGCTTGAACCTTGTGTAAAAAACGTCGTTCGAGGAACCATTGAGGTTCGATGGCTTGATCTGTTTGTACATCAACGTCATAAGACATTGAGTTAGTGTCAGAACTGTTGTGAACAGACGTCATTTGACATTGAGGTTTGAGGCCTGAACTGTTGTGAACAGACGTCATTTTTCTGTATCATCATCTGTGAATCCACTTTGACAATGGTTTCCTGAGAACAGCCTTTTTTCACAACCAACTTGAGATTTGTCCTTGTTGAAGAATACATAGGTACCTGCACGTAAATCAAGACTTTGTTCCTTCTGAACAATGATTGATGTACCTGCCACTTACATCCAGAGTTTTTGCTTGCATTCAAAGACTATGAGGGATATCTTCATTGACCATGTGGGGTTCACTGTCAACCTGGCTTGAGCAAGAGTCGAAATAACTTCCTGTAGATCCCACCTAAGACCAACAGATTTAAAAAATCTAAAACCGGTAGGGTTTACCACCTAAGATCAGTATCTAGAGATGTTTTCATTAGACCATCGGAAGGTCTTATTAGATAGAAAACCTATGTCCTAAAAAGATCTATCTACTAGGTTTTTTGAGTATGACTTTTTGGATCTACGGTTTGTTGACTGTTAGTGGTCTTATTAGGATGAAATCTACACGTGAATTAACTTCCACAGGAGTTTTGTTAACAAGCATCCATGATTTGCATAAAAGACACACATATGACATGGTAAAAAACAAAGTTTTTTTTAGAATCTGAAAAAGAATTAGAACTCTTAGAGTGATCTGCTTTGGGCACAGCCGTTATCGTAACGCAACTACTCTTAGATACAGGAAAACTCCTAGATGTTTGATTGTTGCTCCTAGGGTTTGGTTTCCTATCATTAGTAAGTGTTGAAAATTCCTCGCAGATACTATAAGCTAAAATAAGTAAGTTTTATGAGCTTGTAGCTTATGAAAAGAGCTTATGAGCTTATAAATCCAAAATGGGCGTTACGAAAAGCATTTTTAGGGTTTTTAAGCATGCGTTTGGTTTAGGAAAACCAAACGTGTAGGTTTAAGGTTCAAGAGCTTTTCTCACAAAATCATAAAGATGGATAGGAGGTTATTAGGATAGGAATAAGCTTAAGCTATCTTATTAGGGTTCGCATAGACTTAGGGTTTCCAAAACGGGTCATTTAGGGCTCGATTAGGGTTTGGTTTGGTTTAAGGACTTTCAAAAGTGTTAAGCTTGATCAAATGGTTAAAACAAAGCTTATACATGATCTAAAACATGACAAGAGCTTATAAAACAAGTTGTGAGACTTACTAGTACTCGAATGGGTCAAAAATGGCTTGATATGGGTAAAAAATGGCTTGATATGGGTTGAAAACTTGGAGATGAATCAAGAACTCATTTTCTTCTTAAACCTTGGCTTCTACTTAGCTTAACCTTCCTTTTTTCTCTTCTATGGCTTGGTTGGATCATCTTTTTGAGAGAGGGCTTAGTTTAAATGGTAAGTTAAGGTATGTATGTATGCGTGTATATATAGGGCTAGGGAAGGAGTGGTGCCCAAGTTGTATAAAGTAGTGACCAAGGTGTAGCAAGGGTGACTAAGGAGAGCTAGGTTTATAGCTTAGAGAGGTGTTAGGAGGTAAGGGGGTGCGAATTACCAAGGTGGTGATGAGGTGGTTTCGCTTGGGGTGCAAGGTGACTAGTAGCTTACAAGGAGGTGGTGAGGTGTTGAGGTGCTTAATCTTGGGGCTCAAGGGTGGTGACAAGGTGCTAGGCAAGGTGGTGACAAGGTGTGGAGGGTGGTTGCTTGGTTAGGTTTTAGTTTAAAACTAGTTTAAGCTAGTTTCGGGTGGTTTAGGGTTTTCGAGTTAGGGTTTAAGGTTTAGAACGAGCTAGGGTTTAAGTTAAGGAGGGAAAAAATGTTTAAATGTTGTGCATTGAGTGCTTGTCAGTTGTTCTAGAAAGGTGGTACGAAATCCCTTAAGAAATTGGAGGGAAAATGGTAAATTCGAATGCTATGCATAATCGGATTGTACATTGTATTTCATGGAGTTGTACATTAGTTTTGGAGGGAAAAACATATTCAAAAGTTATGCGTTATACACTTGTACACATGCCTTGAAAGCTTGTATATTTATTTTATGTGTAAACATTACATATAGTTAGGGTTTTGTTATAAACGTTTAACGTTTAAAATCCGTTTTGATATAATGTTATGGAAAGTACGTTAAATAGATAACGTATGGATTTTAGAACATATTACTTGACATATTAGAATGTTTACTTGACATAAATGTTGATGGAATTGGTATTGGTGGTTGCATGAGCACGTTTACTTTTGTAATGTAAGTTACGTTACATTATGGATGGAATAAAGCAAAAATCTTTTCATGAAAATGGTTGCATCTAATTTAATATATGGAAATTACACTGAGGAAAATTGCATATAATTTAATAGATGGATAATTACATAGGGAAAAATTGTGGGTTGTTATACCAATGACCTGAATGACAAAGAGAAAATTGCGGGTTGTTATAGTGAAGGCGGTGTGTGAATGGTCATGGGTTTTACTACCTTTATCCTAAAACTGGGTAAAAGTTGAGGCTTCGGTTCATCAACACCAGGAAATCCTTTAGAACTAAGAAAGAGGTTGATAACGCCCAAATTATACATGTTTTCGGTGGCGTTATTTGCATTTATTTAAATCATTTCGTATAAAATTGACCATAGGGGAGAGTTTCTTTGGTACTTAACAATATATATATTTTGTTCTATTATATGTTCTAGGTACGGTCTGACAGAATACACGAAGATTTAAAGCTTAAACGAATAAATAACTGAAGATAAAGATCTCCCGACACCTTTTCACTATTTTGGCCATAACTCGGTCATACGAACTCCGCTTGACGCGATTTTAGCGGCCACGCGAAGAGAATTCAATTATCTACAACCTTGAAAAGGCCAAGTGCTGAAAATGCAGAAAGTGTGGCGGTTTTACCCAAAGTGCGCCGCACTTTTGAGTTTGTAGAAAAATTAAAGGCAATTAAATGCTAAGTGCATTAACACCCGATGTGCGGCGCACAAATAAGTTTGTGCAGCGCACTTTGGCCCCTGAACAACCTATAAATACCCTCCTTGCATCCCTTATTTCACATACTCTCACACAAGACATTCTTGTTCGTTTAGAACACTTAAAATAGGGATTTTTTGTGATTTTGGTTTGACAAACCAAGGATCCAAGCACCCCTTCAAACCACCATCAACACCATCGACTACCACCACTCTCCACCATTAATTTCTATATTTTAATCCATCTAAGGAAGTAGCATTGAAGTGTAATTCGAATCTATAAGCGATTGTGACATAATTGTTCATAGTTTGCGGGTTTTGCTTTGAATATAATAAAGTATTCTTTGGAAATTCTTGTGAAATTACCATCATTTGCTCTTGGAATTTGGTATAATCTTATTTATCCTTTGAATATGATTATTATTGAATTGTTTGATTTCAGAATGTTTTTTGTTACTATCTTTGATCAGGAGTAGTCATCTTGTGTTTGTTTGGGGCAAGTATGTGATCTTGGCTATGGAGCGTTTGGATCATTGTTTATGAATTGGTAAAACATATATTATAAAAAATATAGGCCAAAAGGATTCTTGATATAGTTTTCTATCATTCCACTTATTATATGGTTTAATAACTTATATAGGCCAAAGGAATTTGTTTGTTATTAACAAGTATAAATTCCACGTGTTACTTTAAAGCCGAAAGGATTTGTAACTTGTGAAATATTTATTCTCTAAACTTGTAAACACTATTCTAAAAACTCGATTGTCTTAGTGATCATTGCCTAAACAACCATACTTTAATCATTTGCTTGAATCTTCCTTATTTGCTTCTTTACAACAGTCGAATATATGCAAATTTGGTTAATTTGATCCGTGAGAATCTTATTAACCTCAGCACCTTAATTACAAATAGTAAAAACTTCAATTCCTGTGGAACGACTTGGACTTACCTAAAGTTATACTATACACGAACGGGTATATTTCCCAAGTGTTGTGTTTTTAGTAAAAATCAGTATTTCTAGTATTATAAATGTAAAGCTTGCAAAATATACATCAAGTTTTTGGCGTCGTTGCCGGGGAATTGTTTAAGTTGTTATAGTTTGTTGCTTATCTCTGGTGCTATTTTGTTTCAAAAAAAATTTCAAACTTATCGTACTGTTTTCTGGCAAACGGAACCCAAAAATTGCAAGTTCAGCTTTAACTTTCTCAATGGAAGGATTTGCAACATAGTTTCCATTGTTATATTCAAGACCTGTGATTTGAAAAAAAAAGTCTTATAGTCTAAAAGCAATAGGATCTTACCATTCTTCATGGTGAACTTGATGCTTAACTCCTTGAGAGGACGAGCCTCAGAGTCATTAGTTGGTGGATTTAGGTCTACTACCAAAGCAGTACACCAAAACTCCATGAGGTAGTTTTGGTATAACACTGATGGTGTTTGAGTAAAAGCCTCAGCCATAAAACAATTTCTTAAAAATTTGCAGATATTTTTATAGTCTGGGCTACTTTTGGGTAACTTAAATTTCTCACAAAGTTATTTATTTGAAATAGGACAGATTCAACAATCATATCACCACATTGAGGGGCATATGTTACTGCTTTGGTCGTTTCCATTTGAAGGTTTTGAAAAAGGACAATGATAATGTATCAAAACCAGATGGTCAAAAGATCGAATCTAACCAAGATCGTTGACGCGTGTTTTGATACTATATCAAGACAGATGGTCACTAAGTTGGGTTTACTTAGATCATTGACGCATACTTGATAAAAAAATGTTTGCTTGTCAAAGAAGAACACTCACAGATTTTGATGAAGGATAATTTTTGCAAAGTTTATTTGTTTTAAAAAGTTTGTGTGTGTTTCTTGTTTTTGATGAGGGTATTTACAGGAGAGGTTTGTAAAATGATTTTAAATCAAAATTATTTTGAAAACGGTTTGGTATCCGCATTAAATGCCATTCCCTTCCACTAGTCCCACTTTCGTCTTTAATGACAATTGTATATCCGTTACTTTGTCGTGCACTTTTTGCAGGCATGACATGCGGATAATGGATTTGGTGGGAAGTGAAATGACGTTTTGGGAGGGGATATTATTTGTGGGAGTGAGCATTAAATACTTAGTGGGATATTTGAGTGTAAAATGAGAGCAGTAGGACCCATGACTGTTGGATGACATGTAGATAAGTAATATTTGTTTCTTATTTAATGTGTTCAGTCATCAGCCTAGGACATTAAGTAACTAAATACTTAGAGCATTTAGTTACTCATTTAATGTGTTCCTCAGTGTTATGGGGATCATATTTGTTATCAGTGAGAGAGTTTTAGGGAGAAGAGAATATTTACACCGTACTGAACATGATTAATCAGGGAGATTGATTAATCAATGTTGAGCATGCCTAATTCTGCTTTCAGTCTTGTAAAAGTAGGTTCATCCAGGGGCTTTGTAAAGATATCAGCTAGGTGATACTCAGTGGGGATGAAGTGTAATTCAATATCTTCGTTTAGCATGTGATCCCTGATGTGTCGTTGTGTGGTGTATATTTTATGATTCAAGTTTTAAATTTATATTTTGCCGACTAAACCAAAAACAACACTCTAACGGGCAGTGTACCCGGTCAAGATGTAGATTCGTTGGTAAGTCAGGTGTCGATCACTGAGAGCGAGGTTAAATCATTTCAGTTTATTAATATCTTGGTTGTCTAATCTATGTTAATTCTAATCTATGTCAAACCTATGTTAAACCTATGTTAGTCCTAGATCTAATGAGAAAAAGGGGTTTTCAGCCTGAGAGACTGGCACGGGTTTGGTTGGTGACTAAAATCAATTCAAGGCACTGTAACCCACGCAAGCAAATTAACAGAAGATAAAAGAGCGGTTGAGCCTAATATAATAAAACCGTATTAACTATTATTAATCCGATTAGAACGTTGGTTTGTTTATTTAGTGCAATGATTTCTTATCTCGAGGTGGCATATCATTCTTAGAATTAGGCGTTACTTCTTTCTAAGACCTAGACACATTAATTCTGTCACAATTAAAGCATCCGCATAAAGCATCCTTATTTGCTGATTATAATCTATCTTAGGGATTAAAGCAATGGTGATCTTGTTAAACCCTAGCTCATAGAGACTTTACCCACTTATTGCTTAATGGCTCTTTATACACTAGTAGTCCACTTGTCCAACTATCCTACGGAATCATAATGTTATTTGTTGAATTATCTAGGTTCACCTTCTAGTCAACACGTTCAATAAACCAAAGGCAATATCCAATTAACTAGTTAAGCCTAAAGCGTGTCCTAGACACAAACTTAGAAGGACAATATTTGTGATTCTATGATTCTAGATGTATAAATTACTATATGGAGAGCTATCCCAGACTCTAGATTTACTTAGTCTGTATCACTAGATCCAGTTGAATGATAGGTCGCATACAAAAGCACGTAAACAAGTATAAATTGATAAACATAAACAAGCATTCAATGATAAATCAAGAAATCAAGATAAACAATTAAACAATACCAAAACATTCAAATCTTCATAATAACGGCTAATACAAGAAGGTATTAGCCGTTCAAACGTCATTAATAAATACAAGAGTAATTTATTTTAGCCACATGTAAACTGTAACGGAGTTAAAAACGAATGATACCAAAAAACTGAAATGTTACAAAAAGTATATGGAATTACACGTGTCTCCTATGGAATGGATAGTGTTGCACAACCTCTTCTGCTCTTCTTTGCCTCTGAAAATTGACTTTTATGGTTTAGGTATCGAGAATATGATTTAGCACACCTAAAACTCGGTTTTGAGTTTTCTATTTATACTGTCTGGAGTCGATGTCGATACGACGTATCCAGTGAGTTGGATACGGCGTATCGAGGGTTTCTTGGAGTAGGGACCACGCTTGATATCTTCCAGAATATTCACATACTATATCTTGAATACGGCGTATTGGTCTTCTCTGGATACGGCGTATTGATCTTGTTTCCTTCGTGGTCTTTGGTGAGTTCAGGCACGGATACGCCGTATCTTCTTGATGGATACGACGTATTGGTAGTCAAAATCATAAATCTTCAAAATATCTTCGTTTAATATCCAGAATGCGCGCCTTTTGTTAACTTTCACCAAGTACTCCTTAATTACTGCAATTCTCAAATATAAACGATTAAGTAACAATTCTTTGCAATAATTATACAATATGGGTTAATTACATGGGATAAATGATGTTATAAAATGTACGTTATTTGATGTCATCAAATATCCCCCCACTTGAATCCTACTTGTCCTCAAGTAGTCTTTAGAAGTTTTACAAAAATGTATCCCTAAGGATGTTTTCCGTTAAAGCATTTATTTGATCTATTACAAGTACACAACCAAACACCTCACGAAATAAGAAGATGAAAACACTCAAATCACTCAACTCAATCTATGTCGGTAACAATGTAACTAATTCGTCAATTGCTCAGTCGTGACGAGATATTTATCTATGCTTGGCAAGGATACATATCTCCACCACTAAACCATCCGAGTAGTAGTAACACAGTTGTTATTAAAGGTAATATGGGTTTTTATGAAAGGGTTAGGGTATGATCATTCTACAATCTTTCACCAAAGTACCACCCAACAGGCAGCCCTGAAGCATCAATATATGGCCATCATAACGCGGAACTAGACATGCGGTGTCGATCAACATTCCTAATTCAAATTTAACCAACGGTTAGGATGAAGAATGATATAGGGTAGGGATCTTCTAACTTTCACCAAAAGTCATAGACTAATGGCTAATTATTAGGTAAGGGAAGTAAATTGTTGTTAAATAAAAAGTGCGAAACAAATAGATTAAGGCTAAGATACAGTTGCTAGACACTTTTCCGACCTTACCATTGACAAGACAAACTATATATAGGGACGTCTTGATATAGATCAAAAACAACAAACCTAAGTCTGGCGTTCCACCCCATAAACAGTAACTTCAAATTCATCGATAACCTTTACATTACTCTACAAGGCAAGTGGTAGATAATCTCCACTTTATACAATACTCTACATTGTTGATTCTTCTGAACGTGTTAACGAATAATCGGTCCTTCGTGTAATTCCTTCGGTAATGCTCTTGCGAAACGATTATCTTCAAACTTCCTTCTCTTTTTTGTTTATGATATATTTATAGTTCTCAATTTTTTTTAACAAAAACTACAAAATCAGGTAATTTCACCATCTTTTTCGATCATAATAATTACGGCCCCAGGTTAATTCTCTTTGTTAGTTCTTCATTCTTCGGATTCTACCATTATTTGTTGACGGTAGCAAAAATACTTGGGCTTATGACTTTACTTATACGATTCCATTTGCGATGTGCATAATTTCCAACCGCACCAAGATAGAAAAATGACAAAAGACTCAGGATAAAATACATACTCAACACTTTAAGCAACCAACAACCATAAATTAAACTTAATCTAACAGGGTAGGTTAAGGTGTAAAGGTGTAACGAAACAAATTTAGTTGGTGTAATTCCTAAAGGATTGGCTCTACGGGTTGTTCTAAGTGGATCTTCACTCTAAAGGTGAGAGTGGAAAAGGGTTTAAACGGGAGGTTAACTAACTGGTGTAGTTAGTTAATAAACAACTTGGGATAGGCTTTTTGGGCTTTTGGTAATCCTAAAAAAATTTACCAGGTTTTTTAAACAAGTTTACTCCAATTAAATCCATATTACTCATCACTGTTTTGGTCTTGTGGTCTCGAGTGATATACCAAGCCAAGTTCTAAAGTCTACTACATCACCGGCACACTCATATTTTGTGGGATTTGGGTAAACATTGGGAAACGGATAAGGCTAAATCCTTACAATATCTATCAAGGGTTATTGTGTGCAGGTTATGTAACATGTAATTTCACAAAAGTATGCTTGATTTTTTTAAATTTGAGCATAATTTAAGCATTTTAGTGTGAAAAATAGGACAAGTAAACATTCTAATTCCATCCTCCCACTTGAAATATACAACACCCTCGTTGTATGAATAAAACATTAAATACGGGAATTAAAAAGAATTAGAATGAGAAACTCCCCTGATATTTGCTCGGTAGTGATTCTCCATGTAACTTTATTGAGCAAGAATTCGTGTTAAACAACCGTCTTGAGGTTTCAAGACTCCAACACTTCAGTATCTCCAGATTTTGTAAATTCTTCACCAACATTTGTCGATTTTCTTTCACGAGGTCCTGTATAAAATAAAGGAAACTATGCACTCCTATCTTGGTATATACGGTTAATTTAAACTAAACTAAACAAAAACTTAAATACTGGTTAGTCTGTGGATACGCCGTATCAGGTTAATGAATACGCAATATTGACAAAACTAACAATAATGTTTTTTAAAGTGCATAAAAGTAAAGACTGATAACGTCCAGACAATCAATACGCCATATGGTATGGAGCGGATACGCCGTATTGATGTCTGGGAAGACAGACTCGATAACAAAATTAAATAACATTCCAGGTTTTCTCTCGGGAAGCACTTTTGTTTACAAAAAAGTCTTTAAGTTAGACTTGTCTTCAGCATCTCTTTCACCATTCCATCTCATGCACGCTGATGTGCCCGCGTGTGAGCCATTCTTCCGTCTTCGCATCTCGTATGTAATCGGGTCCCAAGTTCAAAACTCCTTTGTAGAACCCTTTAAGCTTTTTATATGCATGCGAGACTCCATTCTTTTTATCCTCATTACTTACTTTTAGTAATGGTGGGATCCTTTTGCATTGTACATTGGTGTGGTGTTTAAACCTCGGATGCGATCACACCATTTGGTAAGTTACTTCATCATTATCATTGTAAATGGTAATCATTCCATGGAACCGTCTAGCATTAATTCCAACATCTTTTAAAAACAGTTCACCAAAAATAACATTGCCCATTTCTTCATAACGATAATCATCCATATCCTCCAAAACTGCAAAGTCAGTTGTCACAGAAAAAGCTCCAACAAAGATAGGTACGTTCATTAAGGCTCCAACTACATTATTTCCCTTGTACACCATCTTATCTTTCATTATAGAGCTGTGAAACTTCCTAGACATTACATTCACGTACAAGACAAGGAAAAAATTAGCGTGCACGAATTCAAAACCTATCATGCATGAAAACTTCAAGTTGTAGGCATAATCTACATGGGTCTTCTTATCGTGGTCATGATCACTAGGATATCTAAAGATTTCATTAATCATTCTAGTATCATTCTTAGCTCTAAATTCCTCAACTACCTCACCTTCCTCAATGGTGGGCATTAAATCATTGACTTGATCTCTCCTAAGCTCGATTGGTACATTAAGATCGTTTAATTCAATGTAATCTCCCGACATAGGGTCTAATGATCTATTCAACACCAAAGTTTCTCCCATCAACCTAGCTTCTAGATCAAGTTCCATTCTTTCTCTTAAGCTTAACATATAGACCCTCTTAATTAAACTTCTAGCAGGTTTAACACTTTTAAAAATAATCCTTTCTTCCCCAACTCTTAAGGTAATCTTTCTTTTGTATACATCAATCTTAGCACGGGCGGTAGACAAAAATGGTCTTCCGAGGATCAAGGGCACTTTGATATCCTCGGGCATATCAAGAATTATAAAGTCTACATGGAAAGTAAATTTACCAATTCCTACTAGTACGTTCTCAACTATTCCTTTTGGATACTTCACCATTTTATCTGCCAATTCCACTGTTAACTTAGTGTGAGCTAATTCGCCTAATCCTAAGTTAAGGTAGGTCAATAAAGGCATCACACTTACGCTAGCTCCTAAGTCAACAAGAGCATTATCAAAGCAAACATCATTAATATAGCAGGGTAGAGTGAAACTTCCTGGGTCTTTCTCTTTTTGGGGTATGGTGTCATAAACATGTGAAGCTTCATAAGCTTCCGTGAACTTTGGTCTATAGTTCCCTTCTTCTTCTTCACAGTAATGATTATCCAAATGACTAGGAAAAGGAATCGTCATTTGTCTAGATTTGTACAACAGTGTACTGTTCTGTCCAGTGGATACGACGTATTGGTTAGATCCAATACGGCGTATCGAGCTTGCATCAGCTTCAATAGTGGTCGAATCGACTTAACTTGGTCTCTTGGGTTTGTTTTAGTTGAGCTTGGTAGGCTTACAAATCCTCTTTCCCATAGTACCTTGCTCATTTGCCCGATTTGGATCTCCAATGTCTTAATTGATGCTCCTTGGTTCCTTATGGCAGCATCCGTTGAAGCTCGGATCTCTTTGATCAGATTGGAATTTTCCTCGTGTCTTTTTGCCGATTCTCCCATAAATTTGCTCAAGGTATCTTCCATTAATTGCCTTCGTTCTTGGAACGAAGGATTTGTGTTGTTTATTTGGTAGAAACCTGGAGCTGTTGCTCTATATCCCTCTCCTTGAAAAGTATCACAACCCCAGACGGGGCCTGGACGGAATACGTGTCTGAGGGCGTGATGTCATCATATTTCGAACACAAGGCAGGTATCTTCCTCTAGATACTAATTTTCTCCTTTCATTCTGAACAAAAGGATTTGTGCGGTTGCTTATACTTGGTAGGAAAACCTGGAGCAGTTGCCTCTATATCACCTCCCACTTGAAATATCCACAACGCCCAGAGCGAGGGGAGCAATAAGAAAGACATACATGTCTGATGGCGTTGATAGTCATCAAATATTTTAGAAACACAAGGCAACGAGAAGACGACCACTAATGGACGTTCTTTCGAAAAGAAATCATAACTCGTTGCATATTTAAAAATAAGATAAGTTTTAACAAGATACAAAAGAAAGTAACCAGAGCATAAGTAAAATGTAGCGGAAGCACAAATTAAGTTATTCTGAAAAGTTCTACGAGTACTCGAGAATGATAATAAAAGTCTTACGAAAGATGATTCACTATATGCACTGTAGACACACCACATATGACGTCAAGAACGATCCAAATCTATCACCTTAGATAAAACATAAAGTTTGTGACATTCACAGGGTTTTCAAGTATAACCTAATATGAGGATAAAAAAACGTTTAGGCGACACTACTGCCTATTACCTATACCATCGCATAGTAATCATGAAAAGTATTTAGTAATCAAAAACGATCACAAAAAACACAAAGTAGTATGGGAAAAGCTCACAAACATCTCAAAACGTATGACGACAGTTACCAAGGATAATCAATAAAACATTCACATATAATAAGTGAGGATGGTACATTTACGTTGCACTAACACACTAGTTCTCCATCAAATGCGAATTGCCACCGTATGCACCACTGGTATTTAAATCAGTAGCGTATTATCTTACCCGAGAAACGGGAGAGATTACAATCCCAATTAGATCTATTCCACAAAAAAAAGAAGAAGCATTCGCAAACAAAAAAGTCACCTGTCAAAACATCCTCCTTCAAGAACATAAACAAACGTGTTCATTGAAAGGAGAATCGGACTTGTCATGCCAATGGAATCCTTAGGCAAACCACCCGAAAACGAGGGAAATATCACAACAAACACGTAAAAGGTACTTGTGTCCCAAAGTATAAACGATAAACCAACCGTATACGAAAAGTAGGCGTACTTATAAAGTAAAAAAGACCAACGCACACACATAAAACACTGTATATTGTACCATAAAACAGTAAAAGAGTGTGAATCAATCATGTAACACCAGTATCTTATTACGTAAAATCAACGAATACGAGTTTGAAAATATCAGTAATGTAAACGAGTTTGCTAAACGAGCAGAACTGTTTCTCACACAAAATTAGTCTAAAGTATATGTTAAAAACAATCATAACACGTGGGGCTATGAACTACACCTCAGACAGTACAAAACAATTTGGCAAGACAAGCAAATAATATGCACAACACAAACGAAAGACGAAATCTGCAGACTCGAACCAAGAATTCTGCAGCTTAACTAAACGGTTATTTCCCACTAGTTTAGGAATGAGAATTTGGTTTTCTTATTCGATGGATGAGTACCTCAACGCGACAACGTTAGATAAAAGTCTTAGGACTATTCAATTGTATGATTTTGGTGGTTTGGTAAAATGAACCGGCCCAACACAAAGCCCACAAGAATAGTCCACTCTTGTAACTATTTAAAGCCCTCTCCAAGTGTGGAGAGGGTGTTGCTTCTCATTTTTCTTTTATGAACAAGTAACCATTTTCTTTGTTTTTTTACTTTCTCTCTCTAAAATCTATTTTTCTTATTTTTGTGTTTGAGGTGATGAAATGATATCCTAACAAAAATAAATCGAAAAGCAAACGCAAAGTGTGTAATATATTCCGTATATATTACATATGAAAAAGAAACAATTATATAATTCATATGGTGAATTATATAATAAATACAACAACCAAAAGAATAAGTCGCAATATATAATACTTTACAAGTATTATATAAGAAACGTGAGAAAATAATGGTAACAATATAATTCGACACGTTTTCGAAAATCACTTAACTAAATTAATAAAGAGTGCTTGCATAAAGGTAAACACACGTTTTAAAGTTACGAATTAAATAAAGGACGTTTTTAAAGTTTTTACAAAACTTATTATTTTGTCTATTAGTCGAGAATTATAAAATAATATTTTATAACTTAGTATTTCGTTTTCTTGACGGTTTTTAGTTAAAATAGTTATCTCGTTTGTAAAAGTATGGTTTTCGATTATTCATCGTGTTATTGTTTAATTACAATTTAGAAATCTTAATTCTATATCTCGTTCTTTTATCGGTTTTCTAAAATAATATAAATTTTAATGAAAATACTAAGTATATAAATTTCGGCATGACCTAGTCGTTTATACGACGTTCCCCATTTTTACAAAACTCATCGTTTTCCCTTAATCAATATATGTTGCAATTTATCCGCGTGTTTTAATATATATATCTAAACTAGATCGAACGACTAACAAAATAAACAAAACCAAACACACCCATGACTGCAAAACCAAACACCCCGGTTCGGGTGTTAACTGCCGAACCAAACATGCCCTTATGGGCTGATAACCACAGAAACAAACACCCCCAAAAGCCGTTAACAGAGAAAACAAACACACCCTTTATGGGATATTGTACCAAACACACCCATAACGCTGAACCAAATGCCTTTTTGGGTGTTTCTGCTAACCCAAACGCACCCTTTGGGCTGTCAAACCAAAAAACAAACACCCCTGCTGCAGTTTAAAACGCAGCGACAAACACCCCTTTTCGGGCTATTACACTAACAACCAAACACAAAAACGAACACCCTTATATCACCATTTAACCAACCCGAATCAAAATACAAAAAAATAAATAGGCTAAAATAAACAAAACCAAATTTCATTTGGTTTTTATAAAAAAAATAACCAATCCAACTCGAAAAGAAAAGAAAGAATGAATGTGGTGGTGGTTGTCGTGGTGGCGGGTGGTGGCTGTGAAGGGTGGTGACGAGGATGGTGGTGACGTGTTGATGGTGGGGATGATATGGTGGTGCGGCTGCGGGGAGATGGCAGTGAAGAGGAGATGGTGACGAGGTGATGATGATGACGATGAGATGAAGGTGGTGTTAAGGGTGGCGGCTGTGGTGGCGGCGTGGAGTGGTGATGAGGTGATGAGGATGGTGTGTGGCGTGGGAGGGCGATGATGGAGGTGATGGTGGTGTGACTGTGGCGTCGACTGTGGTGGGTTGGCCGGAGGTGGTGCCGGAAAAGTGGAGGAGGGAGATGAAGTATGTGTGTGTGAGGCTATGGTTATCAAAATGATAAAACCCTAGTTGATATACATATATATATTAGAAAGTTTTAAAAGAAGTGACAAGTTTAATATAGTTTAGGGTTAAAATTATAAATATTACTAAAAGGACTAAGTGTGTAATCTTTTGTTAAATAATGGTTCGGGACACGTTTCGGTAAGTTAACGATTGATTTAAATTACGAAAATTACGCCATTGTTTTCCAAATAGTTTTTCCCATAAAAATGAGTATTTACATGACTTATTTTATAAATGTTTTTATAAAACTTATTTAAAAATCATTATTATTTATTTGGTACCATTGGGTGTCGCGGGTAAACTTTGTCCGTAAAAATAAAACTTTAATTTGAACCTTTGCGTTTTTAAATAAACGCTTTTAAATAAAATATTACATAATTTATTAAATAATTTTATTTAATAAAAGTGATAACTAAATATAAATTTAATTATTTTGTGTCTGGTACGCGTTGTTTTTTTTCAAATTTTGCTGGGGTATTTTAGTCATTTTTGCTTGGTTTCAGGTTCGGGTATAAAATGAAATTTGTCTGGGAATGTCGTTTTACATCAATTGCGTTAGAGTCTGGGCGTGAAAAAGATTTGTGGTGTGTTTTTGATAAGTCAATGTAGAAATACTATATCTTCTAGTTTTCAGTCAAATAAAGTTGTAAAAATAATTTTGCAAGAATGGCGATAATAAATGTAATTTTGATTTATTATTTAAATACATTTTCAAAAATTTACCGGCTATCGGTATTCGTTTTTATGTGACCGTAAAAGGTTAAAAGTCAAAAAATTAACGATGCCGCCCCGACCCTGGGTTAAAATAGTAATTTAAAATTTTCGAAAATTGCCGGGTTGTGCATTACCTACCCTTAAAAGGGAATCCGTACCGGGATTCGATTTTGTTTATCGTAATGTAGTGTGTCAAGGAAAGATTTAAAGATTTTAAATAACTAGTTTTAGACATGACGTTGATACTTTATTCAGCAAAATTTGATGTTTCGACACTTCTTAATAAACATAAATTTTTGGCTTGGTTTGACCAGGATATATAATCCATCAGAATGGGTATTTCAGAAAAATATCATTACAAGTTTTATGATTGATATAAACGCGTTATAAAGAAAGTTCCTTAATGGTGAAAATATCAAAGGGGAAAGTGTAGGCGTGTGGGTATGTCTGTATAAGGGTTTCAAATGTTTAAGGGCAGATTCTAGTCTCTGATGTTTGTAATGAGTCATTTTCTGCTTGTTTTCGTGTCTCGGGCAAAACTAAAAAGTTGTCCGGAATGTTGTTTTACATCAAATTGCTTTAAAGTCCGAGTCGTAAAAACGTGATTTAGCAGGTCGTTTTTGATAAGTCAACTTAGGAATAACATATATATCTTCTCGTTTTCAAGTCAAATAAGTTAAAAATAAATTTGCACATGAGAGATATGTAATAACAAATATGATTTATTATTTAAACATGTTCCGAAAAATTACCAGTTACGCGGTAATCGTTTTTATGTGACAATAAAAGATCAAAAGTCAAAAAGTCATGTAGGACCCGAAAAGTCAAAGGGTAAAATAGTCATTTAAAAATTCCAAAAATTGTCGGTTGTTACAGTACCTACCGCTTAAAGGAAATCCCGTCCCGAGATTCGATTCTTGTTAACCTACTGTGTGACCAAGAAACGATTTAAGATTTAATAACCAGTTTTCAAACATGGCGCTGATAACTTTAGTCAGCAAAATTAGATGTTTCGACACTTCTCAATATACCAAAAATGTTGGCTAGGCTTGACCAAGATATTTAATCCATCAAAATAGGTATCTTAACAAAATATCATTATAAGTCTTATGACTGATATAAACGTGTTATAAAGAGTCTCTTAATAGAGAAAACGTCAAGAAGAAATTGTAGTCGCGTGAGTATGTCTGTATAAAGTTTTAACTATTTATGGGCAATGTCTAGTTTCTGATATCTGCAATGCTCAATGATTAATAACGGACGAGGCTAATGGATGTAAGTATTCAACTTACTTGGCAGTACCAGGATGTATCGCGACCTAAATTGATGTACTATTGGTCTGTAATGAATAAATCAACTATCTATTTCGTCGATAGGTGTTTATCTGGTTTAAAGGGGTTGCATTAGATATTGGATAAAGTTGTACCAGCAGAGACCGCTCTAAGACCTAACAACAGCAACCATAACAACAATAACTATAACAAATAGTGATGGGATGCAGAGAGTGAGAACATTTCGAGAAACAATATCCCCAGAATAAAGTTAAGCAAATGAGAGGAGCTCGCGGGAGAGCTTATGCGATAGATGGCGGAATATGGTACTCAGTCGTGAGTTCGAGGATGAATCAACTCCATTAGCTCAAGTGTGCACAAGTCGGTTAGCTCCACAAACAGTTCATGATCATAAATATTTGTAACGGCAAAAGTAATAACTTAAGAATGAGATAAGGTAGTTCAAGTGAGGCCTTAAGATTCTGCTGAGTGGTAAAGCATGATTGTGTTTCTAGACCTTTTTAACGGATTTCGGTGATTTTCGGGTTCGAGTTCATACTTGTGTCACATTAGATACCATTAAGCCCACTCATTTATAATTCATTATTTGCATAAAGAAGCATCCTAATTTATGTGAATAATGAATTGATAACCTTATGGTTTGGTGATTTACAATTTATTTATTTAAATGAAGAGGCGTCCAAATCCTTTCAAATAAAGAGATTATAAATCATCCTACTTAATAATTTCTGATGCAATACGCGTACTCACATAACCTTCAAGGTGGTGGATGACATGACAATGCAAGTGCTCTAATGAGTATGGGACGAGTGTTTAAAACTCGTCTTCGGAGACGGGGAGTAAAACTATCAGGGAAGATCGACATAGAGTTCAAGATAGTTAATGAGTACTCGGTTAGAGTAAATAAGATAAAGGTCTTTATGAACGAGTCAACATAGCAATTATCATATCAATCCGCCTATTACAAGTCCCTTCCATACAAGACTTGTAATACTTGGATTCACACATAATTCCATGTAAACAAACTGTGACGGGTCTTGTTAACATAGCAATTATCATATCAATCCTCATATTACAAGTCCCGCCCATACAAAACTTGTAATACTTAGATTCATACATAATTTCATGTAAACAAAATTTTGATGGCTTTCGTGTAATACAATATTGTATAAAGTTATAAAAAATATTTTTAGAGAACATTGTGCAACTCACAATTTCTAAAAAGTAAAATGAGACCATTGTGCAACTCACAATGTCTTAAGAAATATTCTGGTAATTATATAAATAACTCTTATATAAATAAACGTAAAATATACGCAAAAGAAATGCAAGCATATATATTATATATATGTATGTCATGTAAGCACTTAATGTAACAAGTAATGTAAGCAAGTAAGCAAGTAGTGTGTATGCACTTTGAAAATGATTGTTGTGATGCAATGCTTATGAAAACGATTATAGTCTAGGAAGTTTGCATTATATGTTGAAGCAAAAAAAATTCCCCAATTTCAAATACTTCATACTATAATTATGCCTAAAACAATAATTAATGAATAACTTCAACGAATTACCACAAAACTGCTCACAAAAAGAAGTTGCCAATTGCCTTCTTGTCTCCAACAATTACAAAAGGCTTGCATCTCTGCAACTAAAACAAAACATGCAACTAAAACAAAACAAAGAATGAGCTTCTGCTTAAGCATTAAAAAAATAAATTAACACAGGACATTTTATGGCCGACCTTGATTGCATGTTGAGAAACATGTTTGCACCCTTGGCATTGTCAAGACTTAGCACAATCTTCTTGGTGGTCTTAGCCTAGATCATAAAATGAGAAATAATGATTATGAGATGCTAAACGTTAGTAGACAATCTACTAAATGTGACACCAATGTTAGTGATTGGGTAAAATGATATTTGAACAGAAGTAAGTTTTTTACATTCTTTCGAAAGATGGGCTTGGTCTGTCCACCATATCCAGACTGGACCTGTCATAACGACGCTTTCCTTCTGCAACCAAGCTATCCTTACCCTTCTTGTATTGTGTCACCTTATGCAAAGTGTGCTTTCCACATGCCTTGTTTTTGTAGAAAGTCTTCTTAAACATACATGGATACAGATAAGTGATACCTATAATCTAATTATTGGGTCCAGCAGGGAAGACGTGAAAATAACGGACACACGAGTGACGGCGGCGGCAGTTTTGTCGAATCGCGCGCGGGTGGGAGCTAGGGTTGAAAGCGGGATGGAGGCCTGAAGAGCTATACACAGGGGGGGGAGTACAAGAAGAGTTTGAGCAACGTAGTAAACATAGTCTATAGTGACTTTTGCGCGGTGTTGATATTGGGGAGGGGTAGACAGGCGAGCATAGTAGAGATATATGTACATTTTAGTATCTATATGAATGTGTAGCAATAACGGACATATTTTTACTTAGAAATCAACATACCTTACATGTGTTTCTCAAGCACAATTATTCCACTTCTTGTATGTTGGGTCAAATTGATGCAATTTTCCACCTTTCCTATAATAAACATAAATAAGAGTTGAATGCTAATACTGAAATTAAAGAAAGTAGTTATATAGAAGAAAAAAGATTAGTTATATAGTTATTTTATAGTCAATCCAGAGTTGGAAGGTCCGAAACATTTTAGTGGTTCCAAACATTCAACGACCTCGAACTCCAAACCCACTTCAACCCCCATTTCAGGTCCTCACCCCCACACCCATTTTAGCCCTAAAACAGACCCATTTAATCCCCACTTCAGCCCCTACACACACTCATTTCAGCCCCATTTCATCACCAAAACCCACCCATTGCAGCCTACCCTCTTCATCTCTTTGTCAAACAACTTTTAAATTTCATCATAACTCTTTCCCTTTAGCTGTTGGGGTTTGTATCCACCCATGTGCTTAAGATAGGTAGACATTTGACTTCTCTTTTGTGCCTTGGTAGGAGGTCTATTTCTCTTTTCTTGTGCTCTTAGCGCAGCAAAATGTTTTCTTTTTTATCCATGAGTTCCATAAACAATTTTCCTTTTTCTTCATCTGTTAACTCCTCTCTTTCTTTTTTTGGGAGTCTCTCAGCCAGTAATCTATCAGCCTCCACCATAGCTTGTGTATTTTCCCGTGATTCAATCAATGCTATGTTAGCTTCTTCTTTCTTTTGCCTTTCAAGCCTTTCTTCTTCATCCAACTGAGCTTGAATATTTCTGGCTAAATCTTCATCAATAGCAACTTGATCTTTCCTTTTTAGAGGGACTACATGCTCAAGCATAATTGCTTTGCCTTTGTCTTTACTCTTTGAAGGTTTTGCTACTGGTGAAGTTCTGAATTCACTTGGCTCCTGAACTACAACCCCTCTAGCCTTGGGTCTTGTAGTAGTTGTTGTTGTAGCAGCAGTAATAACAACTTTAGGTTTAGCTGCTTTGATTTCAATAAGTGTTTGAGCCAAAATTAATTCATCAATTTTAGCAGCAGTAACTCCTTCATCTCTTATATCAGCAGTAGAAACCTGAATTGTAGGAGCTGCACTATCTTCAACACCAGCAGTAGTAACTGCTTCACCAGCAATACTATCATCAATCTTGGTACTCTGTTCATCTTTCTCACCAGTTGTAGCATCCACAAACATCTCATCACCATCCAGAACTCCAATATCAAACATTAAATCTTCATCCTGCCTTTCTTGAGTTTCATTAACTAGAGTTACCTTAGCATCTGCATCAATATCCTCAATTCTCCTCCCCTGTTTGGATGCATCCTCCTGAGCACCCAAACTATCATTTGAGGATTCAATTCTTAAAGCTGCACCAACTTTCTTTAATCTTTTAAGCCCTGTAGTTCTGAACTTGCTCTTCTTTTCCAGCTTATCTACCCTCTTCTTGAGACTAGCAATCTCAATAGCTTGATCAGATTTAGCATTTTCCAAGTCAAGAACATGCTTTTGCAAGTTGATACATAAAACCATCAAATCATTAAGTTTCATACTATCCTCACCACTGGGTAATGGATAATTAGAAGGTGTTGGTTCACTTTTCTCATGCTCTGCCTCATCATGAACAACTTCTGCTTCCTTCCTCTGTTTCCTCTTGGATTTTTGTTTCTTCTTGAGTGGAGAGGATGTAGATGGTTGATCAACAATGGGTATTTGATTGGAATCGGTTGGATTGTCTGAATCCTCACCCACTTCTTCAGAAGCTTGAACCATCATAGTATCAAATAAAGGTGTTATCCTCCCAAAAAAAATCCTTTCCTTCTCTCTTCATGTTAGCAAAAATTTTCTTTGTGTGAGAGGGATTAACAAAAATCTTCTTGTGATGTGATATGTCTCCAAGCTGTTGATTGATGAAAACTTGTAGAAATCATGGATACAGTAGAAATTTAACCCCTCCATCTAAGTGTTTCATCATAGCATCAAAAATGTACTTAGACAGATTAAACTTTCAGTTTGTTTCCAAGCATATAATCAAGGAAGCCATTGTACTACTGAATTCATTCCATGTAGTGGATTTAGTACTAAGGCATTGTGTAATAGTGTGAATCAAAAACTTCCACTGTGGAGAAAAGAAAACTTTTGAGACGGTTTTTCATACCCCATTCATGCGAGTTCTTCAAAAATAGTAGTAGTTGGCAAGCAATCAGTACCTTCTGCATCATCCAAGTGAAGATCACTCCTAATGCTTGCCTTCATGATGATCAACTTCTTTTTATCCAAGTGAAGATCACTCCCAAAACTGTTGAATACAAGATGTGTAGATGATTGGATTGACTGTTAAAGCATAATGAACAGGCTTTCAGGAAATCAATAATCTCTGCAAACCCATCACTTTCTATAGGTTTTTCCAAGAACACGACCACATTGTGCGTTTTAGCAAACTTAGGGCTTAACATAATGATGATTTTGATAATCAAAGATGAAAATTGAGTTAGGGTTTATGATTAAAGAGTGTTTAAATGATTGAAATCGAATAAAGAAGTAAATGAAACCCTGAATCGAAGTATTTATAAAATTACCCTCAGCAGCAGGAACTTGAACTGGCTGCACTAATTGATGCCTAACAGCATTAACTTAAACTGGCAGCAGTAAGTTAAACCTGGCAGCATAAACAAATACGGGCAGCATTAATTTAAGCCTACTAGCATTAACTTAAGCTTAGCATCATTAAGTTGAAGCTGAGCAGCAGTAACTTCAAGACACCAGTAATCACCCAAATTTCATTCCAAAAAGCAATTTTCATCATCAACTTTGATTCTCACAAGCTCTCTTTCTGTTTTTATGCTCACATTATCTCTCAATTCTTTTTGCTCACATAATCACTCATTTATGTTTTTATGCACACATCTCTCTTTCTATTTTAAGCTCACTTAATCTCTCATTTCTTTTGGCTCACCAAAACACTCTTTTTGTTTTTATATGACAGTTGTGTACAAAGTTCCATCAATTCCAATAGTTTCATATTGTCCTCCCCACTTCCAAGTGTGTAACCTCTTGAGAGAGGTGGATCATTGGACTGTTTAGATGTAATCTCAAACCTAGATAGTTTGCAATCTACACCCCCCCAATATGGTATCTTGGCACCTGGGACCACTACCTGAACCAATTCCCTAAGAACTTGGCTCATTAAGTGTTGCCATGGATTGGGTCTTATTTGATGTTACCACTGTCCTGCTCTGCTTCTAAGCTAGAAGCAGTAGTGGCAGCCCTTTCCATTCTGTCACCCAACTCCTTATGGACAGCCTCATCACTAACCTTTTTCAGGGGGACCACTAGACTGAGGTATCTTGGTGTCCCGACCTCTTTTGACATGCCTAGATGTTTTTGATTCTTTTTAACACACTTTTGATATAACATATCCTTCCATCCATACTTTGACTGTATAAATAAGTAGCCTCCCCTCAAACAATGCTTCAAGGGATAAGTATTTGCTCAACAGTTGTAACTTTGGCTCTCATGTCATCTCAACAGCATTAACTTTTGCCTGGCAGTAGTAATTTTCTGCCTAGCAGTATTAACAGATGTCTAACAGTATTAACTCTGTCTTTAATAATTATACAACAACATGCCTCTATTCATCACAAGCACACTAGAAAAGACTAGATAGACATGTGAGAATTCATGAGGATCCATATTTATGCATAACCCATGAATAAAAGTTAAAAACTGTGATCCAAGATCATTAACTTTCTCTCAAACATTACTTCAAAGGTGAAGCATTCAACATCAGGTATTCAATATGCTTTACCTGCAGATGTTAGTCCATAGCCCACACGCCCCACACAAAAAAAAAAAAAAAAAAAAAAAAAAAAAAAAAAAAAAAAAAAAAAAAAAAAAAAAAAAAAAAAAAAAATACAAAATCCAAAGTATTTTCTTCTTGACAGCATTAAGTATGACTAACAGTTTTAACAAGCAGTCTTAAGTATAACTAGTAGTTTTAATTATACTTAGCAGTACTAATTGACAAGACTAACAATACTAATCCTTGACAAAACTTTTACAAAAACATAAAGAGATAGAGACATTTAAGGATTAAGCATTCCAATACTTGAAACCAAGTACTGAAACCTTCCAGCATCAAAACCTTTTGTAAGAAGATCTGCAACATTATAATCCTTATGAACTTTAACCATTTGTATTAACTTTTTTGTATTGCAATCACTTATAAAATGATCCCTAATCTCTATATGTTTTGTTTTAGAATGTTGAAGAAGATTTTCAATAATGCAGATAGTACTGTTATTGTCAATATTAATGACAATATTCATGAAATTGTACCCATAATCCAGCAATTGAGTTTGAATCCAGAGTACTTGTACACAACAACTAGCAGCAGCCACATATTCAGCTTTAGTTGTAGAAGTGGCAGCCACCGCTTGCTTCTTACACTGCCAAGATATCATCCGGTTTCCTAAAAAACGAACAACCTCTAGTTGTAGACTTCCTATCTTGAGTTGCTCCAGCATAGTCACTATCAGTATAAGCAACGAGTTCAAATGGAGAATCCCTAGAATACCAAAGGCCTAAAGTTAGTTTGCCTTTCAAATATCTAAAATTTCTCTTTACAGCTAAGAGATGTGATGTCTTTGGAGTAACTTGAAATCTGGAACATGCGCATACTACAAACATGATATCTGGTCTAGATGTTGTGAGATACATCAAAGACCCAATCATAGATCTATAGAGATGTACATCAACATCATCAGCGTCTCCATCTTTGACTAAAGGCTTTTCCAAATCAACAGGAGTTGAAGCAGACTTCACATCAGTGTAGTTGAATTTCTTCAAAATCTCAGCTACATATTTATCCTGACTGATAAATATTCCATCTTCCTTCTGTTGTACTTGTAATCCTAGAAAGAAAGTAAGTTCTCCCATAGAACTCATTTGAAACTTATCCTTCATTAGCTTCTCAAATTCAGTACATAACTCCTTGTTTGTAGAGCCAAAGATAATGTCATCAAAATAAACTTGTACAAGTAAAATATCTCCTTTTTCCTTCGTTATAAATAATGTGTGATCAATCTTCCCTCTTTTAAACCCATTTCCTAATAGATAGTTAGCCAAAGCTTCATACCATGCTCTTGGTGCTTGATGCAAACTATAAAGTACCTTGACCACCTTGTAAACTTTGTCTGGATGGTTAGGATCTTTAAATCCTGGTGGTTGAGTAACATAAACTTCTTCCTTAATAGTTCCATATAAGAAAGCACTCTTTACATCCATTTGATAGACCAGAAAAAACCAATATAAAAGAAGACCGCCCCCCCCTCTATATATAGGCTAAAAACAATTTATTGCCTCACATTCTTGCCACGGGAGCAAATACTTCTTCATAATCAATACCTTCTTCTTGTCTATGACCCTGTACAACCAACCTTGCTTTATTCCTAATCATAATCCCCCTTTCATCTTTCTTATTTCTGAAGACCCATTTTGTTCCAATGGCCTTCTTTTCACTAGGCAAATCCACAAGTATCCAAACCTATTGAAGTTTGAATTGCAGAAGTTCTTCCTGCATTGCTTCCACCCAAGATGAATCATATAGAGCTTTAGCAATGCTTGTTGGTTCAATCTGTAATAGGAAACAAGCATATAAACAAGTATTCAGGGTATCATGTGTTTTTTGTTTATACACATCACTAAGAAACCCTTGTTTAAAAGTAGATTTTGCCATTCTTCTTGTTTGAACAGATGACTTCACATCACTAATCACATTTTCAATTGGGTGATTCTTATGAATTCTTATATTGGGAGTGTTTGGAACTATATAGGAATTTGTAATGTTCCCCAAATCAACTTTTGGTTCATCTTCATCACTAAAGAGCTCAACATGAGTAACTTCAAGTGTATGACTAGCTCCCATAGTGAACATGTCTTAAGGGCTATCTTGATCATATGCACTAGCAGTATTAACTGATAAACCAACAGTATTAACTTCAGGACTGGCAGTATTAACATGTTGTCCAGCAGCATTAACATCTTTAGTATTGCTATCATCTTCAAATTTATCTTGTTCAGGATTCTCATTATCTGGACCATCTTCAACTTGCTTTTGAGCATCAACAACTCTTTTTGGTTCACCGTTATCAACATCCTTGGTAGGTGAATCAAAGTATGAAGCATCTTTCCAAATAGGCATCACATTACAATCTTGACTGATTTCTTCTGATGTACCTGCATTAAGTTCACCTTGTGTACCTGCAGATTCAGTAGAAATTGTACCTGCAGTGACTGGTACATAGCTCTCCCCACCACAACCTAACCCTCATCACCGCCTTCATAGATTATGTTAGAGAATCACTATCAAACAGCCATACCCCCCCCTTGGACACCCCCCCCCCCCCCCCCCACCCCCCCCCACCATTCCCTTCTATCATAGGCTTATTCTCTAAAAACCTAATATGCAAGTTTTCTTTTACTCTCCTAGTTCTAGTGTTGTATACCCTAAAAGCTTTACTACTCAAAGAATATCCAACAAAGAAACCTTCATCACTTTTGCCATCAAACTTGCCTAAACTGTCTAAAGTATTAAGAATAGTAACACAACATCCAAATGGTCTCTAAAATTAAAGCTGGTTTAAAAACCTCTAAAAAGTTCATAAGGTGTCTTGTTATGAGGCTTGACTACTAAGACCCTATTCAGTACATAGCAAGCAGTAGAAACTGCTTCAGCATAATGTACTTGAGTTTCCCGATGAATGGTTACAGCAACGCGACACGTTGATAAATATTTATATTTTTAAGTTGTAATATTTTGGCGGTTGGTTAAATAAATAAATCAAAAAGTAAACGCAAGGTGTGTAATATATTCCGTATATATTACATATAAAAAAATAACAATTATATAACTCATACCGTGAATTATATAATAAAGACAAACAATCCAAATATTAATATGAAGTATATAATACTTTGCAAGTATTATATAAGAAGTGTGAGTAAATAATTAAACCAAACAGTTTGACACGTTTTCGGAAATCACCACTTAATTAAATAAAAGTTCTTGCATAAATGTAAACGTAAGTTTTAAGGTTACAAATTATGTTAAACGATGTCTGTAAAGCTTTTACAAAAGTTATGACTTTATCTTCTAGTCGGGAATTATAAAATAATATTTTATAATTTAGTATTTCGTTCTCTTGATGGGTTGTGGCTAAAATAGCTGTCTCATTGTAAAAGTATAGTTTTTGTTCGTTTGTCAGGTTATTGTATAATTATAAATTAAACAATCTTAAAACTATATAACTTAATCATTTTTCAATCAATCCGTGCTGTAATTACTCGCGTGTTTAAAATATATGTATGTATATCTAAACTAAACAAAATAATAATTATTACATTTATTTAACCATTTCCACCATTTAGATCTGGTTTTAATATTTATAAAACCTTATGTTATATTTATCAGTCGATTAGTATTAAACCAAACGCACCCTTTGTGCGGTTTCTGCCAAACCAAACGCACCCCTTGGTGTATTTCTACCAACCTAAACGCACCCCAAACTATTTTATCAATAGCCAAACGCACCCGAATCTGTTTTATAAACAGCCAAACACACCCTAATCATGTTTATGTCAAACCAAACGTACCCTGTTGCGTTCTTACTAAACCAAACGCACGTTATTCGCTGTTAACCTCACAACCAAACACCCCTTGGCATTGAATAAAACAAACAAACGCACCCTACGGCTGTCACTATGAAACCCAACGCACCCATTTGGGCTGAACCCAGATCCAAACGCACCCTCTCGGTGCTGAACGACCAAACGCACCCTTGTTGTGGTGATAAAAACCCAAACCGAACGCACGCACCCTTGGTGCTTACAAGAAACCCAACGCACCCTTGTGGTGAGGTTAAGAACAAACCAACACACCCTTATGGTGGTTTCACTACAGCCAAGACACAACACTTGTGGTGTTATCAAAACCGAACGCACCCCTATGTGGGTCGTTTCTGTCAAACCCAACGCACCCTTGCGGTGGTGTGGGTGGCGATGTTGATGGTGGTGCGATGATGGAGATGGGGGTGGCGTGCGTCGGTGTGGTGGTGATGTGGAGGTGGTGATGGCAGCGACTGAGACGGGGTAGAGGTGATGGAGATGGTGGAGACGAAGACTAGGGTGGAGGTGTCGTGGTGGTGTGAACCGGCTGAGATGGCCGGAAAAATCTCGCCGGAGAGTGATAACGACGCTGGAAATGTTATGTGTGTGCTAGGGTTTGTCCAAAAATGAATGAAACCCTATCTCATTTTCTATTTATATTAGAAACTACGAAATAAATGTGTAGAGTGTATGATACTTGAGGGGAAATGGTGTAAATATTACCATAGGGACTAAAAACGTAACTTTTGTTAAATAACGGTTCGGGACTCGTTTAAGATAGTTAACGATTGATTCAAGACATGAAACTTGCGCCATTGTTTTCCAATTCATTTTTTCATGAAAAATGAGTATTTACTCGACCATTATTGCGTAAATGTTTTATAACATTTATTAAAATGTTTATTATTTATTTGTGTATCATGGATAAACATTATTCGTAAAATAAACTTTAACTTCAATTTTCTCATTTTTAATAAACGTTTTTGAAATAAAATCTTAAATAATTTATTAAATATTTTTATTTAATAATAAAAAAAAATAATTAAATATAAATTTAATTATTTTTGTGTCAATACGCGTTGTGTGCGCTGTTCAAAATTTTTTTGCAAGGGTATTTCAGTCACTTTTTGTTTGTTTTCGGGTCTCGGGCAAAACTAAAAAGTTGTCCGAAATGTCGTTTTACATCAAATTGCTTTAGAGTCCGAGTTGTGAAAACGTGGTTTAGCGGGTCGTTTTTGATAAGTCAACTTAGAAATAACATATATCTTTTTCGTTTTCAAGTCGAATAAGTTAAAAATAACTTTGAACATGAGAGATATGTAATAATAAATATGATTTATTATTTAAATATGTTCCGAAAAATTACCTGTTACACGATAATCGTTTTTATGTGACAATAAAATATCAAAAGTCAAAAAGTCAAGTCAGACCCGAATAGTCAAAAGGGTAACGTAGTCATTTAAAATTCTAAAATTTGTCGGTTGTTACATAAAGTCTCAATGAGCTAGGGTTTAGTAAGAGCACCATTATTAATCTCCTAAGATAGATTATAATCAACAAATGCTTGCTTTATGCAGATGCGTCTAATTGTGACAGGATTAGCGTGTCTAGGTCTTAGGATGGAGTCCCGCATAAGTCTAGGAATGATATGCCCCTTCGAGATAAGACAATCATTGCACTAAATAAACAAACCTGCGTTTTATCAGATTATTCATGGTTGATACGTTTTCCTTACATTAGTTCTCGACCGTTTCTCTATCGTTTGTTTGTCTTCTTGTGTGTGTTTATTGTTTTACTTGTCATGAAAACCTTAGGTTAGATACATAAAACCGTGTCAGTCTCTCAGGCTGAAACCCCCTTTTTGAATTAGTTTTAGGTTTAACTTAGATAACTAAAATACTGATAGAATTATGAATTAACGCTCTCGCTCTTAGTGATCGACACCCTACTTACCACGAAACTCCATCTGACCGGGTACACTGCTTGTTAGAGTGTTGTGGAAATCGTAGAGGGGGGTGAATACGTTTCCATTTAAAAACTTAAAATATTTCGTATCAAATTATCCATCAAGTTAGATGCAATATGATAAGTGTGAATAATACATCTATATCCACTAGAAAATGTCATAGCAATATAAACACAATCATAATGTTAACTTCTATCCATGACACAATCATCATCCAAACAATATAAGCAACAATCAACACACATATAGATCTAATGCAAATATAAATGTAAGGCGATAAGGTAAATAAAGATGTAAAGCGAAAAGTAAAAGAAAGTGCAAACCAGACGCGATGATATATAGTGGTTCCATACCAAAATTGCAAGCTTACTAACAATCTTCTAAAGCCTGTTAAATATAGAGTCAAGAGACTCTACACTTGATGCACTAAAATTTTCATATTGTTGCTTCAAAAGTGTCTTATGTGTTTTCTTAGTGGCTTCATTACCTCCAAATTGTGTTTTGATGGCGCAAATTATTGTATTAAAGCATCATGTACTGACTGAATGTTAGTTTGATGTTCATTTGGAATAGGCCATGAGTACAAGCCAGCTAGCCTTGACAACATTCCTTCTTGTTGGTCTTTTCTTTAGCAGTTACGGGTACTGACATCTTTGTAACAGAAGTACCATTCTCTTGTGCTGTTTGTGGTACAGATACCCATGAGTTACCATTCTCTATGACCTCCCATAGAGCATAGTCTTGTACCTGGAAGTATTGCTTGATTCTTATCACCCACATATCATACTCACCAAGTTTAAGTATGGGTAGCTTAGCAGTAGAACTACTCTGTGCAGATTCAAATTCCATGACTTCTAGATCAAAGTTTCTCAAAGCAAAGCTCTGATACCACTTGTTGATCCTAATCCTTGATCGATTCCTTAGCTTGTCTAAGGTTAAATTACCTTGGATAAATCCAAAATAACTTATTGTAGAAACTTTGTATGTATACTAAAGTGTATGCAGAATCTACACCTTAATATCTAGAAGTATTATGAATAAAACAGTAATTGTGAATGAACAATGAATAAAACCAAATGCTCTAATATTATTAGATTAATAATACGAGTACTCTTCACCAGTACTAGGGTTTACAACCTTGAAGCTTTTCTAAATCTACTTGACAACTATCAAAACTTATATCTCAACTAATGCCCTAGGACCTCCTTTTATAGACTAAGGAGTCCTAGTCGGCTTACAATACATTCCTAAGATATCATAATATTTTCTAAACATAAACGTAATCACAAGTACATTATACATATCTTGTACAAAAATATCTTAATACTTATCTTCACAAGTATTCTTGTTCTCCAAACAATCTTTATCTCTTTAAATGACTTTATCCTCTTGACAGTAGTAAGTCTTCTAGCAGTTGTATACCAGCAGCATAAACTTTTGTACCAGCAGTACTAATAAATATAAGCAGTAGTAACATTAGTACTAGCAGTACTAATATATACTCACAGTAGTAACATGTACTAGCAGTCTTAACATTACTACTAGCAGCACTAACTTACTTAGCTTATATTTAAGTCGTTAACACTGAGCATCTTAACTTAACTAACAGTAGTAACTTTAAACAAATAGTACTCAAATAAACTAACATGTATAACAAGCAAATGGGTAACTTTTACACTACCAGTACTAACTACTTAGCATAATTTCTATTATGTACCTAAGCAGTAGTAACTCTAATAATCCTTGAAGTCTTTTAAGTCCCAATAAAGCCTTACATTTTCAAAGTATGTTCTGATGGTATGATTAGACGTTGTATATCTGGACCAGAAACCCGAACCATTTTGGATCAATGTCACTACGGACCAATCGATGGACATTATGGACCAAACATAACTGCTAAAAAGGTCATTGATTCAGGATTTTACTGGCCAACAATCATCAAAGAAGCTCATACCCTAGTTCGCCTTTTCGAAGCATGCCAAAAGACTAGAAATATATCAAAACATGATGAGATGCCCTTGAACAACATCCAAGTATGTGAAATTTTCGACATATGAGGTATCGACTTTATGGGACCATTCTCGAAATCATATAAGTTTGAATACATTTTAGTCGTTGTTGATTACGTATCTAAATGGGCCAAAGCTCAAGCTTTACCAACCAATAATGCCCGAGTAGTAGTCACCTTTCTCAAGAAACTATTTTGCCATTTTGAAATGCCCAAAGCTCTAATCAGCGACCGAGGTACTCACTTCTGCAACAAAATAATGGAAAAAACCATGAAAAGATATGGAGTTAACCACCGCTTCTCTACATCTCAT
This sequence comes from Tanacetum coccineum, assembly GCA_026074375.1. Taxonomy (NCBI): domain Eukaryota; kingdom Viridiplantae; phylum Streptophyta; class Magnoliopsida; order Asterales; family Asteraceae; genus Tanacetum; species Tanacetum coccineum. The sequence continues at coordinate 3,340 of BQNB010024390.1, read as the reverse complement.
CACCCTCAAACTAGTGGTTAAGTTGAAAACATGAACAGAGCTCTCAAACGAATTCTTGAAAAAACTGTTAAAGACAACCCTGCTATTGATGACGCTCTATGGGCTTTTCGCACTGCCTACATAACACCTACCGGTACTATACCATACAAGCTAATATATGGAAAGAACTACCATTTACCTTTTTAAAATTGAACACCATGCATACTGGGCATTGAAGAACTGTAACCCAGATCTCATCACTGCTGGTGAGAAAAGAATGTTTCAGTTACACGAGTTAGATGAACTCAGACACCAAGCATATGAAAACTCTCGTCTATATAAGGATAGAACCAAAGTCTGGCATGACAGAAAGTTACGAATAAGAAAAGAATTCAAACAAGGAAACAAAGTTCTGCTATTTCACTCAAAATATAAATTTAAACAACTGAAACTCAAATCTCGATGGTTAGAACCATATGTAGTGAAACATCAATACCTATCCGGATATGTTAAACTTTATGGAAAGGATGGAAAGACGTTCATAGTCAATGGCCATCGACTTAAACTATATCATGAAGAAGACAATGACTCAAGGGAGGCAGTTACTCCTTTCTTCCCAAAAGAATGACCCTCAAAGTACGAGTCTAGCTAACAACTCTCTTAAAGATTGAGAGCTTCTCGGGAGGCATCCCGTGCTTCACTTAAGTGTGGAGGAGTCCCTCCTCCATTCTTATACTAATATCTTTCATTATCTTAAAAAAACAATAAATATTTTCTTTTAATAGTGCTTTTGTGTGTTTACTTTTATGTAGGTACTTTAGCTTTAAGATATGGAAAATTACGATGTATGCTCAAAAAGATAGTTCTACCGTAACTATGCACTTCTCTATTCCCCGGGAAGTACCGTTTTCCTTTAATTTTCCCTATTTGATCTATTATCACCACATTGAGGGCAATGTTCAACTTAAGTGTGTAGAAGCCAAATAGGAAAAATTAATCATATCCTTCCATGTTTGCCCTGCTAAAATTTCCCCACTAATATTTTTGCCTATGTATATATATATATATATATGCCTCCAAAATATAAAAAATGCTCTTAGTAAGGCAAATCCAACCGGATTGGCATTTTAACTAGCACAAAATTAACCCACCTAAATTGTAAGAATTTTATTAGCCTCTAGAATATTCGAGTACCCACCTTTGGTACCCAAGATAATTGATGCCATATAGCTTGTTTGTGTAAAGGAAATAAAGCAATCAGATGTATCATAATTCCATCGTTATGGATGTTATATTTGTTTTTAGTCGCCTTTTCTGAACCATTGGTATTGGGTTTAATCATTATTTATGAGCGAGCCGCCTAATTAAGAAGCTCAAACTTGTGCTTACTCACATTTACAAGACCGCAATAAAGGTTAATTTATAGACAAAATCGTATGATAAGAAGTGAAATAAATCCCTATGTTATCATGTATCTGCAGCACTCGCTTTTAGTGTTGAGATCCCCAAAGTATCCCAGGAGTAAGAAAAAAATGCTCAATGAAGAAGAAGTTATGTACCTAGCCAAATGGTTATATAATATATATATATATATATATATATATATATTAATTTATTCAAAGAATAAAGCAAAATTTTTGGACATCGGAATCAAGTATCTTTATTCACCCTCATCAATATCACTTTAGTTGCCTCTTGGAGTATTTTTTGTCTATGTGCTCACGCCACAAAAACGAAATTTCAAACCTTGAAGGATAAGTTGTGTAATGCGCCTGTTCTAGCTCTCCTCGATGGACCGAAAGACTTTGTGGTATATTCTGATGCATCCGGGATAGGACTAGGCTGTGTGTTAATGCAAAGAGGTAAAGTGATAGCCTATGCGTCTAGGCAGTTGAGAATTCATGAGAAGAACTATACAACCCATGATTTGAAGTTGGGTGCGGTCGTGTTTGCACTTAAGATCTGGAGACATTATCTGTATGGGACAAAGAGTGTCATCTATACGGATCATAAGAGTCTTAATAACGCCCAAATTATACATATTTCTATGGCGTTATTTATGTATATTTGATCATTTCTCGTGAACTTTTGGTACTTAATTAGCTTGAATTGCTTATAGGTTCACTTGAAGATACTACAGGCCCAAGCTCAAGAATCTATACACTTAGGGAGGCGAATACCAGAAAAGAAAGATTTTTAGCTAAAGTTCATGAAGTCCGCCACACTTATAATATTGTGCGCCACACTTTCTCCCAAAGTCTGAAGAATTAAAGTCTAATAAATGCTATCGCATTAACTCCTCAAAACCGCCACACTTATTTGTAAGTGCGCCGCACTTCCAGTAAAAGCCATTAAATGCTATCGCATTAACACCCAAAATCCGCCGCACTTTTTCCTAAGTGCGCCACACTTTGTACCCAAACTTTCCTATAAATTGAGGACAATTTTTCATCCTCAAAGCACTCATTCCTCACTATCTATCTCATTCTACAAATTATCCCACACACACATACTTCCCATACACCAAGAAACACCTCTTTCTTACCTAGTTATTGAAATAATGGAAGTTTATGTAAAGTGTACTTTAGTTATGAACTCCTTAGCCATGAGAGGCTAAATCTCTCATGACTGCTCGATGAAGTTACGATAATGAATAAGTGTTTGGTATGATCTTGATCGCTTTAATCCTAAGCTTATGTTGCAAACCTGTTATATCTTATCTTATCTATTTTTGCTTATCAACTTAGATTATATAATCATATCGCTTACGAACAAAGTAGTTACAATCGAGACAATTACCTATCCAATACCGATGATAAACCAGACGATCTTCAAAAACAATTCAACGATTTCATGAAATCTCATTAATCGACCAACGCTTTCATTAAAGAAACATTCATGGATCTTAAAACCCAACTCGAAACCGTTGCTAAAAATCATCAAGCTTCAATTCAAAACCTTGAAACCAAGTTTGACAGACTTGCTGACAAGCAATCTGGTCGGCCTTCTGGACCTCTTCCTAGTAACACTCAACCAAACCCAAAAACACATAACTCTAAAGCCTACCAACCACCGCAATCTCGCAATGAGAATGTAAATGATGTATTCATAAGAAGTGGTAAATCTTACAACCCACCAGTTAACCCAAATGATCAAGAAAACAATTCTGAAACTCCTATCAACTTCGATAGAGATGATGAATACGATGAACCAACACCACAACCGAAAACTCAAAATCCAAAGTCAGTCAAAGAGACTCTGTTACCCAAACGATACAAACCAAAAATTCCGTTTCCCCAACATCTGAGGATTGAGAAAATGGAAGCTCAATACGGAAAATTTCTCGACATGATCCACGCTG
>BQNB010024389.1:15027-55246 GCA_026074375.1 Tanacetum coccineum | reverse complement strand
CGTCTAGAACCAAAGTAGGGATGTTGGCATGAGAGACTATCTGACCTTGGTCACCCTTCACCGACTGGGCAAAAGACTTAGATATGCTTTTAATACCCTCACCATTCTTTTCTGTCTCAACATTATCCGAATGCATACCATACTCTTTAACCACCGGCCTTTGTTTATTCTTTGGAACCCTTTGAAACCTTGCCACATTAGCTTGAAGCTTGATACGGCCAATCCAAATCGTACACAAGTTATTAACCAATCTGTCCACATCCTTGATATTAATAAATCGAACAAAGCCAAATCTTTTTCCCGCCTTTGATCTTCTATCCGGGATGTATGAGTCCACAACAAGACCATACTTCTGACATGTGTACCATAGATCCCTAGCCGTAAAACGATCAGGGAAGTTTGACACAAAAATGGATGTGGAAATTTTAGACACATCATCTTCCTTTGATCGATAACTCCCCATAATACCGCTTCTGAATTGGAAAAATAACTACCACAAGAATACGCTAAAAGAATTTTGGATTGAAGGGAGATCAACAGTGTTAGGATTTATGTTTTCCTAACTTAGTACCGACAGTACAGTTAGTTAGTACCGTTAGTTATAGTTAGTACTGACAGTACAAAGTTTTAAGTACTGATCAGTTAGTTAGTACCGTTATATAAAATAGTTAGTACCGTTTATGAGATATGTATGAGATATCTTAGGAAAAGATAAGCATGCGATTTGTAAGCCTGTTAGGGTTTATCCTTAGTTTATAAAAGGATCCCTCTTGGCATAGTTAGATATACGACCTGAAGATATCTCATAGAAAAAATCATATCTCAAATAGTTAGTAATCTGTAATCGTTCAAAGCAGATTAATAGAAGTTGTTATTTAGTTCTATATTGTTTTTCTTAGTGCTTGTGTTAAGATTCCGCATTAACTCATAGCATTCATAATCAGTGTTTCTACATAGTCAGTTGTATTTATACATCTTGGCTATCATCCTTAATAGGCTGCATAGATCTATTCCTAAGGGACTCACAAGTGGTATCAGAGCCTGTGAGAAACTCTGAATAAGAAGAACAATCAAGTCAAACTCTCATACTCCTTAACTAAACATGACTGCATCATCATCACAAGATGAAATTCCACCACCACCACCACCTCTACCATCGTCACAAACACCAACCCAACAAACTCCTCATACAGTATCAACAATCAAGCTGCCTATTCTTAAAAAGGGAGAATATGACATATGGGCTATGAAGACGGAGCACTATTTGGCCCATACAGACTATCCAATCTGGGTGGTTATACAAAATGGGAATGGTCCTGTGTCAATCACTACAGATACATCAGGACAAATTAAGGTTTTGCCTCCTAGAACTGCAGAAGAGATTATAGCCAGAGAAAGAGAGAGAAAAGCAAGGACCACCTTGCTTATGGCCCTACCAGAAGATCATCTTGTTAAGTTCCATAAGATGACAGATGCAAAAGAAATGTGGGATGCCATCAAATCTAGATTTGGTGGAAATGACGAATCCAAGAAGATGCAAAAGTATATCTTGAAGCAACAGTTTGAAGGATTCTCTGTATCTAACACAGAAGGTCTTCACAAAGGTTATGACAGATTCCAAAGTCTTCTAAGTCAGTTAAAGATTCATAGAGCAGGTGTATCTACTGAAGATGCAAATCAAAAATTTCTAAGATCTCTACCTTCTGCATGGTCACAAGTTTCCTTGATAATGAGGACCAAACCAGGAGTGGACAGTCTAAGTTTTGATGATTTGTACAATAATCTAAGAGTCTTTGAGAGTGATATAAAAGGCTCTACTGCATCATCATCCTCTAGCCCACAAAATATAGCTTTTGTCTCTGAGAACACAAACAGTACTAATGAAGTTAGTATCGCTTATTGTGTTCCCAATATTTCTGGTCAAAACACTAAGTATGAACAAACTTCATCATACCCACTTCTTGCAAATCAATCTAGCTGCCCTCAACTGGATCATGAAGACTTGGAACAGATTGATGAATATGATCTTGAAGAAATGGACTTGAAGTGGCAAGTGGCCATGATCTCAATGAGAATGAAAAAGTTTTACAAGAAGACAGGTAGAAAGCTACAATTTGATGCAAAAGAGGCTGTTGGCTTTGATAAAACCAAAGTGGAATGCTACAATTGCCACAAAACAAGTCACTTTGCTAGAGAGTGTAGATTCAAGGGAACTCAAGATAATAAGAGGAGGGATGCATGGAATTCTGGAAACAAGGATGGAAGCAGAACTGGACAAAAGGAGGATTCTAAGGCATTGGTGACAGTTGATGGAGAAGGTGTGGATTGGACAACTCACTCAGAAGATGAAGATTATGCTTTGATGGCTTGCAACAGCTCAGACTCAGACACAAAGGTAATTACTTGTTCAAATAAGTGTAAAGAGTCTTATGCTAATCTTAAAAAACTATATGATGCTCAGAGAGAACAACTTAATGATGCAAGTATAGAAATAAAGGCATATTCTTAAGGTCTTAAGAAAGTTAAAGCACAGTTAGTTGCTCATCAACAAGGAAAACTTTGGTATGAACAAAAGATAAAGTTTATGAAAATAGATTTAGATGATAAAACAGATGTTCTCACATACCATAAGAAATTATTAGCAGAAGCTCAAAAAGAAAAAGAAGATTTAAAGGCTAAAGTAGAAAAATGGCATAATTCTTCTAAAAATCTTAGTAAACTGCTAAATACCCAAATGAGTGCTAATGATAAGTTTGGGCTTGGGTATGGGGATCACAGATATGATGGTATTTTGAGCTATGAAAATGAAATGTTGCAGAGTGTTTTTATGAATAAAGAGAGTGAGATAGAAAACCAACCTTTGTATGATAGGTTTGTTACAGCAGAGGGAATGCATGCTGTACCCCCACCCATGACAGGAAATTACATGCCTTCAGGACCTGATGTAGAAGTAGATGATTCTAAGTTTACATATGGTCCAAAACAGACTCAACCTAGTGAATCTGAATCACAATCAAGTGAATTTGATACCTGTGAATCTAACATTAGTGCAGAACCATCTGAATTAGTGTCTGAACCAGTTGTCAATGAATCTAATGTAGAATGTCAACCTAAGGTCTGGTCTGATGCTCCTATCATTGAGGAGTATGAATCAGATAGTGAAGATGAGTGTGTGTCTAAACAAGAAACACCTAGTTTTGCTAACCAGCAAGTAAAAACTCCTAGGGAAAATGTTAAGAGTCAGTTCACACATAGTCAAAAACCTAAAGTTGACAAGAAAGATTTGGGGCATGGGTTTGCTGTAAGAGCATGTTTTGTATGTGGTAGTCTTAATCATTTAATTAGAGATTGTGATTTTCATGAGAAGAGGATGGCAAGAAAAGCTGAATTGAACAATGGTTGGAATAATGTGCAAAGAGTGAATAAACAAAACCAATTTGTTCCTTCTGCAGTACTAACTAGAACTGGTAAAATTCCAGTTAGTACTGCTAGAGCTAGCAGTACTAAAAATTTTAGTACTGCTAGGCAAAGTTTTAACAGACAGACAGTACTAACTAATACTGCCATGAAAGTTAATACTGTTAAGTCCATTGTGAATAGAGTTAGACCAGCAAATGTTTTTCACAAAACTCATTCACCATCTACAAGGCCTTTCAAAAAGACAACAGTACTTAGAACAAAATTTTCAAATCAAAAGCTTAATACTGCTAAGGTAAATGCAGTTAGTACTGTTGGGGGAAAAAGGGAAACTGCTGTTAAGTCCTCAGCAGGTTGTAATTGGAGACCACAAAGATATAACTGGCACAAGTTCTCCAAATACAATAGTGGATCCAATCTGAGAAACTGTTATACTTTCAAAGATCCACTAGGCAGACTCAAGCCCAAACAGGCTTGGGTCCCTAAGAGAGTCTAATCTCTTTCTTTTAATGTGCAGGATTATCCACATAGAGCTCTAAAGAATAAAGGAATAGTTGACAGTGGATGTTTCAGGCACATGACTGGGAACAAAGCCTACCTTGCTGAATTTCAAGATTTTAATGGTGGCCCTGTTGCTTTTGGAGGTAGTAAAGGTTATATAACTGGTAAATGTAAAATATAAACTAGAAAGTTAGATTTTGAGGATGTGTGCTTTGTGAAAGAACTTCAGCATTTCAATCTTTTTTCTGTATCATAAATGTGTGACAAAAAGAATAAGGTTCTGTTTACTGACTCTGAATATCTTGTTTTGTCTCTTGAATTTAAGTTACCTGATGAAAATCAAGTATTACTTAAAATCCCCAGACAAAACAATATGTACAGCTTCAACTTAGAGAACATTGTTCCTTCAGGAGGATTGGCTTGTTTAATTGCAAAGGCCACAACTGATGATCTAACAAATGACATAGGAGGTTGGGTCATGTCAATTTCAAAAACATAAAATAAACTTGTGAAGGGAAACCTTGTCAGAGGTCTACCTTCAAAGATTTTTCAAAATGACCACACTTGTGTTGCTTGTCAGAAAGGAAAGCAACACAAGGCCTCCTGTAAGGCCAAAACAGTAAGCTCTATTAGCCACTCCTTACAACTTCTTCATATGGATTTGTTTGGACCTACATCTGTAAGGAGTTTAAACCATAAGACCTATTGCCTAGTTATCACTGATGATTTTAGCAGGTTTAGTTGGGTATTTTTCTTAAGAACTAAGGATGAAACTAGTGCAATCCTTAAGGACTTTATAAGACAGATAGAGAACCAATTGAATCAAAAAGTTAAAACCATTAGAAGTGATAATGGTACAGAATTTAAGAACAGAGATGTTATTGAATTTTGTGGGTTAAAAGGGATCAAGAGGGAATACAGTAATGCCAGAACTCCACAACAAAATGGAGTTGCTGAGAGAAAGAACAGAACCCTTATTGAGGCTGCTAGGACCATGCTTGCAGATTCATTTTTACCTAACACTTTTTGGGCAGAAGCAGTTAGTACTACTTGTTATGTTCTAAATAGGGTATTAGTGACCAAGCCTCATAATAAGACACCTTATGAACTTTTAATGGGTAAAATACCAATTATAAGTTATATAAGACCTTTTGGGTGCCATGTGACCATCTTGAATACCATTGACCACCTACACATCACCTTTTTAGAGAATAAACCAAATGTTGTAGGGAAAGGACCAACTTGGCTTTTTGATCTTGATTATTTGACTGATTCTATGAATTATCAACCTGTAAGATCAGAAAATCAAGCTAACAAACATGCAGGTCCACAAGAAGCTAATCACAATGCAGGTACAGAAGACATTATTGATGCCGGGGATTCTGAAAAAGAGGATGAATCTGCTCAAGACTGCTTTGTACTGCCAATATGGTTTTCTTATTCTTCAACAATCACTCCTGATTTTAAGACAGATGCAAAGAGAGAAGGTCTAAAAGAGGAAGAAAAAGTCTTTTTGGATGATGATTCGTCAAATAGCATACACTTATATAGCAACCCTAATACAGATTCTGACCGAATGCCCTTGACCAAGGCAAAAGGTCAAATTCCACAAAAGGATAAAATACACAAGATAGAATCAATTATAAAAAACACAAGATAGAAAACATTTATAAAAAAAAATAATTTCCGTAAGAGATCAATGGCCCGGGTCCCCCCAGAATTATCCCAACGAGGCGCAAATGCTGTGAAAGTACACTTCCTGTTTATATGAGAAAAAATGAAATTAATGAGTTAAAAAAATAGAATTGTTCTATATGAAGAATAACGCACTGGATATAGCTTTAAAAATTAATCCAATAAAAACCTAAAGTTTAATCTACGTGGAAACAGAATTAGAGGGAAAAATGGGGGATCTTAAAAAAACTGACGGGAAAAAACAGAAAATTATGTGATAGGGTTAAGTTCCCAAAAAATTAATATCAATACTAAAATGAACAAAACGGGGGAAAAACAAAAAATCAAGGTAATCAGGTAAAAAAACCCCCCCCAACCTAAATAACTAAAAATTAAGAAAAAAATTAATAAGCTAAATTAAAATTAAAAAGAATGCAAAATTAAAAGATTCTTAATATTTACGAATTATAATTTTTGAAAAAATAAAAGAAAAAACTGAGAACTAAAAACGGAAGTCGTCTCTGATAGGTTACAACTAAAAGAAAACCGGTAAAAAACGCACCCGGTAAAAAAATAACGGGATCTTAAGACTGAAATTTAAGAAAAAAATAAAGGCCAAATACAAAATTTTATATTTTTTTTCCTGACCACCTAAATTGAACGAAAAGAAAATTTTATAAAAAGCAAAAATAAATGTTTTTTCAAATTGTAATTTTTTTGGATTTTTTTTATGATTATTGTCTAAGAATAATTGAATAGAAACAAAATTATAACCTTTTCTGAAAAATCCAGCCCTTACAAAAATTATTCCTTTTTAAAATTTCGTAAAAAATAACTAGATTTTTAAATGCGAAAAACAATTAATAGCCAAAAAGGAATTTTAGAATTTTCTCCAATGAAAACCCCTTTTTTACCGTATTTTTTTTTTTATGTAATTTTATAGATTAAGAAAAACATTGTAGTAACTAAAATTCTACATTAATTGTCAGAAAAATACCAAATTTAACGTGGAAAATATAAAAGACAAATAGTTTTAATAATGCTAAAAAGAGTGCAGAAATGTTAAATAAAATAGAAACAAAAAGCCCCCCTAAAGATTTTTAAATGAACCTAAGTTGAAATAACCGGTAATTTTAACCAATTAAAAGACCCTATGAACCCAAATGAGTTTTAAAACTTAAAAAAACTAAAAGATTAGTTTCAAATCCCTATTTTATTTTATAAAAAGACAGGGGAAAAGAAAATAGGGTAAGAACGGAAAAGAAACAGGGTTGGCGGTGGGGCGCGAATTTATTTGGTAAATTTTACCAAAACAAATAGTGCAGTGGATAAATTGAATTAACCCCTAAACTATAAAGAGAAAAATACCACAAAAATAAACCCCCCAACGGCGATTTCCCTCTAGCCTTATTTTTGGCCTCTTTCTGCTTACTTTAAAAAAAAGTTTGAGAATTTATCAAAAACATTATAAAAGACATACAAAGTTTGCCCTTTAAAAACCAGCTTATTACGAGCGATTCTAGCTTATTTTTGCTTATTAAAAAGTGAGAATTATCAAAAACTTAAAACTACAAAGTTGCTTAACAGCTTATACTCTACAACATTAACAAAAGGACTTTGCACTTTTAACCACAGAATAAGCTAGAAAATAAGCTGGTAGATGCTGTCACAGAAAGTAGGGGTTTAGAGAGCTTTTGGATTTTAGCTTCTAACTAGCTTATTTCTAGGTGAAAATGAAAAACAAAAGATGCTTATTGCTGCTTAAGATGTATATTAAAGGTATCTATAGAAATATAAGCTATGTTTTCACAAAGTTCACAAGAAAAATTAGATGAAAAAGAGTGTTAAGTGTTGCTGAAGCTGTTGGTTGTTGCTGTGTTGTGCTTGCTGGTGCAATTGACTATGCACTAAGATGCAGCCTAAAGGATCACTTTAAAAACTCATAACTAGCTCATTACATGTGTTCAAATGCACATTATCACAATGTGACCTCTAAAGTGACATAAGTTTCTTAAATCTAAAAAGCACTTAATTCTCTAAACTGCCCTGGTGCTGGCAAGAGATTTATAAGCTCTAAACTATGTAAAACTAAATCCTAACCTTTAAGACTTGCTTAAAGCTTGCTAAACTACCATAACACAACTGCATGAACCATTTTGAACTAGAAAAGTTGACTTTAGGAGTCAAAGAATGCTTAAACCAAACACTCCTTTAAGTAAAACTGCCAAAATAAGATTGCACCTAAAGTCTATTTAAAACTAAAGCAGCTTAAACCTAATATCTACTCTTACTTAAACTAACCTAAGAAAGCTATTTAAGCTATAAAATCTATAGCTTATTAAGAAAAATAAGATACTTACTCTACTAGGCCTAAACTACTTAGTAAGACAGAAATGAAAAGGGTCATGAAAACTTATTTTTGAACTAAAAACTATGATTAAATTAGCTTAAATGAGCCCACACACTCAGCCAAGAGTGGCTGAGTGCATTTGACCCATAACAAACCCCAAATGACCCATTTTGGGGTCTAAACCAAACACTCCCTTATTTATAAATTTGGGTTTTTAGCCCTTTTTTTATGAAGTAAAGGCTGAGACAAGTGTTTAGAGGGTGTGTTTGATGACTTTCACACATTGTTATACATATTCAAACAGAATTAAAAGCCTGAATTAGACTTTTTATGTTGACAGTAGTAATATCAAGAAATACTTAACCTTTTTTATTAGAGATAGAAATATTACAACATAAACTTTTAACTGAAGCTAAGTTACACTAATTGCTTAAGAAAAATACATAATTTAAAACATTTAACTAAAAAAAACAAGGTAAAGTGGTGTGTTTAGTTCGGCTTGTTCTCTTCTCTCTTATACAAGTCTCTCAGCCTTCCTTGGTCTTCTCAATGTGTTAGTTGTGTGTGTGCAAGCTTCCCAAGCAATCCTAGCCTTCCATTGGTTCTTGTACACCATCTCAGCCATTGATGGGGTCTCGGGTTGAGTGATTGCCAAGTGGGCATGGGTTATAAGGGCAGGGTAAGGTGGGAAATGGTGAAGGGTTAGCTGTGAGTGTACTAGGGATAGTGGTTTGGAGCTAGAAACCGTGGGGGTGGTGGTTTGGGTTTTGGCGGGTAAGCGGGTTGAGTACAGGGTTGTTGCACTGGTTTAAAAGGGATGTTTGAAAAAGATGCAACACTAGCCCCTCACCTTTCTTTCTCTTGTCATTTCATTTTAAGCCGAAAAATTCAGTTATAAAAGAGGTTTAGAAAGTGACATGTTTGGCCCTTGTGTTTTATAACAAAAGAGAATAAGAAAGGTTTGGGAAATTGCAATAATGGTCCCTGCGTTTTATAACTAAAAGAATAAAAGGGATTTTTGGAAAATTGCAATTTCAGTCCCTCTTTTAGTTTAAATACGTCGTACGCTACTTGAGATGGTTAAAACAAAATATAAAGTGGGTATAAGGAGGGTTGTTGTGTTTCTTAGGACTACGGACCGAAAGGAGAAAGAATAAGCTTCGCGCTATTCCTACTCCTCGCTCACCTGTGCGTTTATCTTTTTGAAGATGATACGTGAAGTAAGTTGATTATCAGGCTTAGTCTTTATTATTCCATTTTGTTCCGTTAATAATAAAATTGTAATTGATGGAAAACCAAAAATAATTTCTTTTTCTTTGTATCAATTAATTCTTTTCTTTTTATCCTATCATGTTTTAATTCTTATGACTTCATGTCCGATTATCGTTTGAATTACAATTTCGCCGATTAATGAATGCTCGTCTTGTGTAAGTTTGTACACTTCAAACGTGTTGTTTGAATGGAGTCTTGAAGACAGATTCTTGTTCTAAACCCCCTCGAAATGTTGCAAGTGTGCAAGGGTGGAACCCCGTTTGAGCGTCCATATTGTCAAGGATGTGCTCTTTTACTGAAAGGAATTTATGGAAGGTTTGCTTACAAACTGTGTGGAAAATGAATTTTTCAAAGACTTCCAAGACACTTCCGAGTCATCCGACGACAATACCAACGTTGTTAATGCTCCTCGAGAGCCAATCGTTGTTAATCAGGACCCCAGTGAAAATTCCTCACCAAGTCCTCCACACATTGACCATTGTTGTCACGAGTGCGGTGATTCGTTAGATGGAATCTTTTGTCGAACAAAATGCAATGTAAGTCTTGTGGGAAAGGTGCTCATTACGGTTATAATTGCCCTCCAAAAGTTCCGATTATCTCTAATCCGGAACCATGCAAAAATCAAACCATTGATGAGCCCCTACAAAACTTGCAAAGTTTGCAACAACAATGTCTTCTTGGCACATGCCAAAGATGTGGTTGCAATGAATACGATGGAGTTTGTTTTTATTGTAAAGTTGGAAATGAAACACCAATCAATGTTTCAATTTTCCGTACTCTTTCTAACGATCTCCAAGATTGCAAACCCACCCTCCACACCCATTGCGTACCATACTCTGTGAATTTGTTTGGGGGAACGACTCTCATTCCAGTTTACGATAGTCCACCTCATGTCCGTTTGTCAACAATCAGGAACCCTGGTTTCATCAAAACTTTGAATATTTTCCACAAACTTCACCGAGTTTTTTCCACAACAATAGCTTTGTTGTTGAAAATTGCGGGGGTCTCATGAAACCTTCCAATGTCAACAATGGAATGAAGACTATTATCATAGCGAAATTTTTGCTATGATTCAATTTTCTTTTGGTTTTGACCAAATTCAACCCCCACAATATACCGTCAATCATCAAATCTTCACTTCCCAAAATGAGCTTCTCAATTCTCAAAATAAGCTTATGGAACAGATGACAACCTTACGTGATTTGGTTGATCAAGTCATAAAAAAGAAGGAAGAAGAAAAGCGAATCGCGGAAGAACAAGCGGCTAAAGATCGATCTTGGGAAGAATTCCCATTTGCAGTATAACTCACTCGATTGATGACGAAGCTATACGAAACACCATTGCAATCACACCCGCTTTACAATCGTGGAGCCCAATAACTCTCGAGTGATGGGGGGACGGAGCATCTTGACACTATTCGAAAACGGAATTGGACGATATTCATAAAAAGTCTAGTGTTGGGACTTGTCCAAAATCCCAAGTGGTCCAAGGAATTCCGACCAAAATGTGTGATGTGCTCTTTTGTAACAATACCACCTCTCTTAATGCTCTCTAATGAACCTTGAATTGTTGTCAATTCCAACGATGATAATTTCGAGTGAATGAGGGTATCTACTACGGTGAGGATATCGATTATGTCGATGCATCACCTCCCGATGTTGAGATCGTAAGCTTAGAGGTGGTGGAGATTGTTGATCCGGAAGTTAGAAGATTGATTGAGGGGACATTCTTTTAACAATCAAAGACGATATCCCTTCCTGTGAAAATTGTTGAATGTCAATGTTCTATTTCTAAGATCGATTCATTAAGAGATCTCCTACTCCATCTTCCGAAGTTGTGATCAAGTCTACCTCCACATTTCCTAATCTTTTCTTGGAGGAGACTAACACCTTTGATAATTCTATTCCCGAATCTGAAACTTTCCGCTTTAATCTTAATTATTTTAATAGAGAGATTAGTAGTGGCAAGTCCCACTACTCATTCTGAAGTTATTCTTCATGATATAAAGCTTTCTACATTTGATAAAGATCATTTTTAAAGAGAGGAATAGTGGCAGTACCACTTACTCATGTTGATTTTCTCAAATGATTTCGTTTATCTTTGATCTTCAAATGATCAGTTTCATTTAACTTACGATAAGGAGTGACCTTAATCATGAGGAGTTCGCCGATGAACTTGCTCACATCATATCTCCATCGGAGTATGATCATTTCTGCTTTAAGATTGAGCCCGAGCTGGGCAATCTTACCATGGATGTGGTGAATGATATTTTCCCAACAAGAGAACCAAGAGTTCATGTGCCTAATGTTTTACCCACCCATCCCACCCTGGATACGGATTTCATACTTTTAAGTGAACCTCTCTTCGCTTATATTGTATGGATCTTTCTTCCATTTCTCACGTATCCAGTTGCTCCTCCATATCTTCTCTCTGTGGGAATGAGACATATTTTTGATCCCGGCATTCTCCATATGTATCATTCTTTTATGCGGGATGTATCTCATCGGAGTGAACTTTCATAACAATGTTTATCAAACCGCTTGAATGAAAGTGACGATGATGATTTTACCTTCCTTGCTTCCCCCCATGACCAATGAATTCGGGGTCGAGTCGAGGTTGTGACTCGGTTAACAAAAAACAAGGCGCTTCGTGGGAGGCACCCCATGCTTATCCGTAGTATTTAATAAATAAGTGTTTGTGTGAGAGGCTTACATTTTCCGTTACCCGTGTTTTGTCCATGTTTTGTGTGCTTTGTATTGTATGTCCAGGATTTCCCGGATTGTGAAGGCTTCTCGATTCTGTCATTTTTAACTCGAGCTTAACTTCTCAGCTTCATTGGGAATTCAGTATCCTAAAAAAATCTAATCAACTAACGTTTTTCTTTTGGCACAACTTCATATAACGGCCTGTTGTTATTTACGTAGGTACCCCTTTGAAACATCGGAGGACGATGTTTAGTTCTGTATGGGGGGGGATATCTCGTCGATGTGATTTTGCCTGCAGTCGTTGTTATCACGTAATCCCGTTTTTACCACCAAATTTTGTTGCAAAAATACCAAAAAAATGAAAAAAAATTTAAAAATTTCAAAAATAAAATAAGTGTTTTGTCTACAGTTTTGACTTTCTTAATGGGTTCAGATGTAATGAATAAAATTTTTGAACTCGATCGGGCGTGTTGAGCCTAGCGTAGTTCTTTTAGGCCAAGCTTTCACGAATTGTTTTGAATTCTTAAGTGAGATCGAGAAAGATAGAGTCAAATATAAGTGTTATGTGTCAAGCAATTTTTCGTCTAAAAAAAACTTATATGAATAAAATTGTGTTCTTTTTTCTCCCATAAGCTTCTAATCCGCCTAATCATTACGTGTTCTGATTTAATTTCAGCTAATGTCAATCTGTGTTTTCAGAAAAAGCTTCAAATTTGTGACTTGAGTCTTTCAAAAAGCAAAAGTTTAGAAAAGATTTAATGCCTACTAAGGCCACTTACATTTGATTATATGGAGCAAGTAATATATTGTCAGGGGATATATCCCACTCGCTACACCACGAGGTGGGCCGGTTCAAATACCAGAAGACATCTTTGCTTCTAGGGACTTGGTTTGTGTCGTGATTATACTCACTTGGAAGAAAAGGTCTAGGTGAGGGTTTCAAACTAAAGACACTAATCCTTAGCCTTATTAGCGAAGAATGGTTTGTTGATGTTGATTTCACACTACGCTAGCAACGGGGTGGGTTTTCAAAACTAAGACCCGGACGTTTTTTTGTTGTGATATCCTTATAGGGTGCGATGGCCCTAGGTAGGGGTTAAACTAAGCAACGCATTCCTAGCTTTAAGAATTGAAAAAAAAAAAAAAAAAAACAAAAAAAAGAAAAAAAAAAAAAGAAAAAAAAAATAATTAATATATTTTTGAAGTATTAAGTTCTATAAAATCAAGTTGCACTAGTTTAAAATTGTTTGCTTTTGAGTCACGATTCATTTTGTGCGTTGAGAATAAGTTGATTATGGGGGTTTTAGAGTTTAAAATCGAGCACACACAGTAATCATTTATCCATTTACGGGGAGTTCTAAAGTTCACAAGTATAAGTTGAGAGGCTTTACACCTAAACTTATATCGACACAATGATCGGTTTAATTGCGTGCTTAAGACTAGGTGAAAATCGGGGACGTATGATGAAATTTTTCGTCAGGAATCCGTTAGGTTAATTCTTATGGACATTTCTCAATACATGATCCATTGTGAGTTATAAGAAAGGACAACATTCAAAAAAAATCAAAAAAAAATTTAGAGTAGTCAATGTAACATACAAAAAATAATGGTGTTGATCGGGATTTTGTCGAAGCTATTGATCTTTACTTTGACACAAAACACTTTGCTACTGTTTCAAAAATTATTAGTCAGGGGGTCAAAGAGTCTTAGTTTTCGTAAATGCTTACTTCATAGCATTGCGTGAGGATCACTAACGGCAATGTCGTAGTATGGGGGATTTTTGGTATGTGACTTAATACACATACCCTTTTTCCATTTTAAAAACGGACTTAAAATGGACCAAAAAAACAAGACAAAAAACTGCCAAAGATTATGTTTGTTTACTACTTGTGTTGTGCTAGGAAAAAGGTTAACCAAGAAAAGGACGAAAAACAAAGCTTAAAAACGACAAAACAAGACCGGAATGGAAAGCTTCGTGAAGGACAAAGCCAAATCAAAGCCAAAGACCAGAAAAGTCAAAGTCAACTCAACATAATCAACAGTCAAAACAGAGCCGTAACTAAAGAATACTATTTGGATGCAATCTCAACCCATCGTGATGGGCCGAGAGAAGCCCAAATAGTTTATTACCGAAGACTGTGAAGACCAAATGGGCCTCAATCAATGACAAAAGCCCAATTTGTGTGCAATTGACAGTGCTATGAAGACTTTTTGAAGGCCCATCCAGCCCAATGAACAACCAATCTCAAGCCATTTGTTGTACACTTCAAACACCACCTAACCTTTTGGCTTAAAAAGCCAATCACATAGCCTTAAACCTTATTGGGCCCAAACAACATTATTGGGCCCAATACAAAGCCCACAAACCTTATTGGGCCCAGACACACTCAATAGGCCCAATACAATAACCAAGCCCAACAAAAGCCCAAAATACCTTTTTATAAACCTTAGGGACTTAAATTGTCATTTTTAAAAATGGTTTTATAAAAGAAAAATGGTTTAAACAATTAGAGGGACTGAAATTGCATATGTACAAAACTGTTTTCCCTTTTTAAATGGCAAGGGCTAAAACTGCCAATAGCCTAATCCTTCTTTATCTTAGTTTTAATAAAACACAAGGGGTGTTTGTGACTACTCTTAAACTAGTTTATAACTGAAAACAAAAGAAACAAAAGAAATGAATAAGATAGAAAGGTGAAGGGTTCTTTTTGGGCAAATGAAACTTTTTAAAAAAACCTGGTAAACCAATAATCGGCCCCCTTACCAAAGCTTCCCGCAACCTCCTCAATTTCCCCCCCCCCCACCATCACATGATACAACTAATACTTTTACCTCAACCCATCCTTTACCCGGTTTTAAACCCATTCCCACCACCCACTAACCTTTAAACCTGCCAAGTTGGCATATCCCCCTCAACCCGAGAAATTTCAATGGCGGATTATTTTGAGCATTTTAAAACAAACACAAAGATTAATCTAAGGGCTTGGGATTGTTTGCTGAGCTTCACTCACACAAGAAACACAAAGAAAGAAGCTGTGAAGACTTGAGGCTTATATAAATTCAAGAAAACACAAGCCGAACCATCCGACCATTAGTTTTTAACTAGCTTATTTTTATTTAAATTTTAATTAAATTGTAATTCCAGTTTTCAGCTTACTTTTTTAATGTAATGTTATTATTTTTAAAGATTAATGCAAGTTCGAAGTTACACTTGAGTTCTTGCTTTTAAAATTCATCTTGTAACTTTATTGTTAAATCTTGAAAAATTGTGCTAACTCTCCTCTTTAATAACCTGCTGTCACTAAGGATAACCTACATTGTTTGTTTTTAAGTAAATCAACGTCGTAAATAGGTTTTTTGACTCTTTTTAAAGGGGTGTTTGGCATAAGCTTTAAAATGGGTCAGTTTGGGAGTGTTATGGGTCACAAGCACTCAGCCACCTTTGGCTGAGTGTATGTGCTTGATTAGACCAACTTAATCAAAAGTTTTAGTGTAAAACTAAGTTTTAAAAAGCCTTTGACTTTCTGTCAAAGTTTTACCAAAAAATTTTAAGCTTTGAGGCTTAAGCTGCTTAGACAGCTTAAGCACCATCTTTGAGCTCTTTGAAGTCACAAGAGACCCTTTTAAAAGCCACTTTTTCTGTCCCTTTGAACTTGACCAGAATAAGTCAAAGTTTGGCCCCATGCATTTTCTTGAAAATTCTTAACTTTGGAGGGTAAAATTCAGCAGCTTTCATTGACCCTTAGTCCCTAAAATTTTTGGAAACAGCCTCATTTACCACCATTCTAAATCTGTTGGGGATTGGTTTTGGGTAAAAAGCACATTTGTGCTTATTTTCATAAGCCCAAAATAAGCCCCTCAGCCACTGGTGCCCTCCCCTGGTGCAAAAAGCACTCTTTCAGCCATCTTTTTCTTTGAAAATAGATTAGTATGCACTAAATATTTTGTTGTTTCATTAAGCCCTAGGGTAGGACCTTTATTTCCCAAATTTTGTAGCTTAGTCCCCCTACTTAGGGTAGCATAATTTTGGGGGCTGCAATGTAAGCCTTTTTCTGCTTTTTTACAATTAAGTCAAGTTAGCTTATTCTTGTTTCAGCTTATTTTAGGGCTTATTCTTGCTGCATTTAGTTAATATAAGTAGAAATAGCTTAGTTAAGTTAATTTAATCACTTTTCAGCTTAATCTGAGCTCTTAAGCTCCAAGAAAAAGCAAATAAGCTCATAAGCTTAATAAGTTTCTGTCAGCCCAAAAGCTCACATTTTTAGCTTATTTAGTCCACTACAGCTTATACTCCTTTTATGAAAAATGTTCTCCTAAGTCCCCTTTACAACTTTGCTTCTTTAGCTTTTTGCTAATAAGCACTTTGGACTTGCTTTGCATATCGGGGTCCACTTCAGGGACCATTTGTGTAATTTCTTCTTTTATAGTTAGCATTGTTAGTCCCTGTGGTTAGTTAGCTTGTTACCCCGTTAGTCCTTGTGTCCTTTTCACTGTTAGTCCCTTAGGTTAACTTTAGTTAGTTATTTAATTTAATTTAATTTAGTTTTAGGTTTAATTTTAATTAGTTTAATTAATATAAAATGCTACAGTAACTTTTAGGGCTTTTTATATTTTTAGATTCCTCAACTTTTTCTTTATTTAATTTGATTTTTTTAGATTTTTTTTGTAATAATATTTTCTGTCTTTTTCTATTTAATTAGTTTTAATTAGTTTTTAATCTAAAAAAATTCATAAAAAATACAAAAATTAACAAAAAAATATTTTTCTTTTTAATAAAATTTTATTTAATCAGTTAGTTTATATTAAAAATATAAAAACTTATGTAGGGTAATTTTTGCTAAAAAAGGCAGTTCCGCGGCCCGTTTTCGAGCCCGGATTTTTCGTTTTCTTAACGTTTTGTTCGTTTTCGAACTTCCGTTTTTGAAATTTTTACATTTTCTTTTAAGTTAGATATTGTTGATTTTTTTAAAATTTTAAAATTAATTTTAGGACTATATTTTTTTAATTTTTTTGTTTTAGCTTGCGATTTATTCCCGATTAGTCTATAATTGCCATATTTAATTTAGTTAATTAATTTTAATTATTTAGTCAATCATTTTTCAGCTAATTATGTTCCCCGTAAGATTTTTGGATTCCCTTTCCACTGTTCATGCTCCCGTAGTTTAGGTATTTATCCATATAACTATTTCTGCTCCCCGTAGTTTTAATTAAGGTTCCCAATTTCCATTGCTTGTTTCCCGTAGAATAATTTTAGTTTTCTTTAATTAATTTTAGTTTATCTAGTTAAAAATCAAAATCATTTGTTTCTCAATTCAAATCATCAATTCATTCGTATCGATTTACCATTCCAGCCTCGTTGGGGATT
This sequence comes from Tanacetum coccineum, assembly GCA_026074375.1. Lineage (NCBI taxonomy): Eukaryota > Viridiplantae > Streptophyta > Magnoliopsida > Asterales > Asteraceae > Tanacetum > Tanacetum coccineum. The sequence continues at coordinate 37,962 of BQNB010024389.1, read as the reverse complement.
TACGACCCGGGAAAGCTCTATACTACTTCTCGGTATCATTGACTCTGCTTATAGTCCATTCTTAACTAAATATTTGATATTTTATTTTATTATCATGTATTTTAAGGTTAGTCTGAAGCGGATCATTTAGTTGGGGATTTTTTATGAACTAAGGATTGAAACTTAGTGCTAGCCTTAAGGGATTAATAAGAGAAATAGAGAACCAATTGAATCAAAAAGTTAAAACCATTAGATGTGATAATGGTACAGAATTTAAGAATAAGGACGTTATTGAATTCTGTGGGTCAAAAGGGATAAAGAGGGAAGAACAGTTGTAATGCCAGAAGCTCCACCAAACAAATGGAGTTGCTAAGAGAAGGAACAGGACCTTTTGAGGCTGCTAGGACCATGCTTGCAGTGAGTCATTTTTACCAAACCACTTTTTGGGTGAAGACTGTTAGTATTGCTTGTTTATGTTCTAAAAATGGTATTAGTGCACATTAAAGCCTCTTAATAAGACCACCTTATGACTTTTAACTAGTAAGATACATCTATAAGTTATATAAGACTCTTTTGGGTGCCATGTGGACCATCTTGAATACCTATAGACACCTGGGGCAAGTTTGCTGGAAAACGATGAGGATTTTTTTTAATTGGGTATTATCTTACAAAGCAGGCTTCTTAAGTATACAATTTAGAACCAAAAGAGTTGAAGAAAACCTGCACTCATCTTCTTAGAGAACAAACCAAATGTTGTAGGGAAAGGACCAACTTGGCTTTTTGATCTTGATTATTTAACTGATTCTATGAATTATCATCCTGTTAGATCAGAGAATCAAGCTAACCTACATGCAGGTCAACAAGAAGCTAACCAACATGCAGGTACAGAAGACATTATTGATGCAGGGGATTCTGAAAAAGAGGATGAATTGCTAAGGACTGCTTTGTACGGCCACAATATGGCACTTTACTGCTTTGTACTGCCAATATGGCCTTCTTATTCTTCAAAAATCACTCTTGTAGTACAAACAGATGATAAGAGAGGAAGAACAAGTCTTTATGGATGAACTTGAAAGACTTAAGAGGTAAGAAAAGGAAGCTAATGAGGAAGCTGAAGCTCTCAAGAAGAAGTTTGAACAAGAAACTGAGAACTTAGTTATACAAGCAGGAGCTGCTAAGGCTAGCAGTACTAACATTTTTAGTACTGTTAGCACACCAGCTAAAGCTAGCAGTACTAACTTAGTTAATATTGTTAGCATACCAGTTAGTACTACCAATCCTCATAAGGGACTATCTCTTTCTGATCCAACAAATCCTGAAGAAGATAATTCAGAAATACCTCCACTTGAGGATATCTATCAAAATTCTACTGATGGTATTTTTACTACTTCATCTTATGATGATGAGGGTGCAGTGGCTGACTTTACAAACTTGGAAACTGTTGTGAATGTTAGTCCTATTCCCACATCAAGGATTTACTCCTCTCATCCTATAGCACTTATTCTAGGAGATCCAACCTCAGCAGTTCAAACAAGAAGCAAATTGCATCACAGTTCTGGAGCCCATGCTTTTGTTAGCTATGTTCAAAAGCAAAGAAGAAATAATCATAAGGACTTCCAGCATTGTTTATTTGCTTGTTTCCTGTCTCAGAATGAACCCAAGAAGATTTCAGAAGCTCTTGAAGATGAAAGTTGGGTTGATGCTATGCAAGAAGAATTGCTGCAGTTTAAGATACAGAAAGTTTGGGTCTTAGTAGATTTGCCTTATGGGAAGAAGGCTATCGGTACAAAGTGGGTTTATCGAAATAAGAAGGATGAAAGAGGAGTTGTTGTCAGAAATAAAGCAAGGTTAGTTGCTCAGGGACATAGGCAAGAGGAAGGGATAGACTATGATGAGGTTTTTGCTCCTGTGGCCAGGATTGAAGCCATAAGGATCTTTTTGGCCTTTGCCTCATACATGGGTTTTATAGTCTATCAAATGGATGTGAAAAGTGCCTTCCTTTATGGGAAAATTGATGAAGAGGTATATGTGTCTCAACCACCAGGTTTTCTAGATCCTAAATATCCTCAGAAAGTATACAAAGTTGTAAAAGCTCTCTATGGGCTACATCAAGCTCCCAGAGCCTGGTATGCTACTTTATCTACTTTCTTATTGAAGAATGGATACAGAAGAGGAACCATTGACAAAACTCTCTTCCTAAAGAAGGACAAACATGATATCATACTAGTTCAAGTCTATGTGGATGATATCATCTTTGGGTCTACAAAGAAATCTTGGTGTGATGAGTTTGAAGCATTAATGAAGAGTAAATTTCAGATGAGTTCAATGGGAGAGCTCACTTTCTTTCTTGGATTACAAGTCAAACAGAAGGAAGATGGTATCTTTATTAGTCAGGATAAGTATGTTGCAGAAATCCTGAAGAAGTTTGACTTTGCAAATGTTAAGACTGCTAGTACACCAATTGAGACTCAGAAGCCTTTAGTCAAGGATGAGGAAGCCAGTGATGTGGATGTCCATCTCTATAGGTCCATGATTGGCTCTTTAATGTACTTGACTGCTTCTAGACCTGACATTATGTTTGCAGTCTGTGCTTGTTCTAGGTTTCAGGTCACTCCAAAGACTTCCCATCTAAGTGCTGTCAAGAGAATTTTTAGGTACCTAAAGGGCAAACCCAAACTGGGTCTTTGGTATCCTAGAGTGTCTTCATTTGACCTGGAATCCTACTCAGATAGTGACTATGCTGGAGCAAATCTTGACAGGAAATCCACAACAGGAGGTTGTCAATTTCTTGGCAGGAGACTCATTTCTTGGCAATGCAAAAAGCAGACCATTGTGGCTACTTCTACTACAGAAGCAGAGTATGTTGCTGCTGCAAGCTGCTGTGGCAAAAAGCAGGGCTTGGGAAATTTTGTGAGTCAAAATCCAAATGTTAAGACTATGAGTTCAACTTCATGAACCAAAGATCTACATAGATAATGAAAAGCACCAAATCAATGTAAAGAATCCAGTATATCATATCAAAATAAAACATTATTGCCTATTAGGCACACTTCATAAGAGATGCTTATGAGAAGAAACTTACCAGGAGGTCTTAAAAATCACACTGAAAACACAGTAGCTGATCTACTAACCAAGCATTTGAATGTTTAGCAGTTCCATTCTTAGGATTGTTACTATTGGGATGAAAAATCCATAAGCTGCATGGTTTAAAAGTCGCGCAATATGATGTGTTGTATAGTTTGTATGAAGTTTTGGTGTAAGGAAACAATTACAACCAAAGAGAGAATAGCTTTTTTCAAAAGGTTGCGAGGATTAGAGAGTCATGAAAAATAGTATTGATGTACTGAAGCACTCTGTTACCTTACAATGTTCATACCTTTGATTGTACAAAGTTAGTAATCGACCGTGGCCAGAGTTAGTACCGCTGGGCAAAGTTGTACACCGCTATAGAGACGTTGAAGAAAAATACAGGCCAAGGGTAAACAAAAGTGTAAAATTGAACGGTTTCCTTCAAATTAGGTCTCCTAAACCTATATAAACCCATCTCAATTGCACAGTTCCTTACGCAATCTCTCTCAAATACATTCGTATAAACAAGCCCTAATATCTCTATTAACAACGATCACTCTTACGACTACAATGGCAGTTCTTGATTCATGTCCTAAGCACAATATGGTTGCGTATCTAGAGAAGACTGAAGGAAATGCAGAGTTTCACGAGATCATTAATTTTCTTAAACGCGCAGTTCCATTCAACATAGCACTCACTCGAAAAGTCCTAGTTGTTTCTACTACATTTGTTGAACAGTTTTGGACGTCTGCTAAGTCCAAAATAATCAACAATGTTAGATACATTACTGCCAAAGTAGCTGGCAAGTCTGTGTCTATCTTTGAGGCATCAATAAGAAGTGATCTTCTTTTTGATGATGCTATATAGGGATAGACTGTATCACCTAATCAGCTAATTTGATTGCTATAAACAGCTGTAGGGTAAGAGGGGATAAAACAATGTTAACATTTAATAAGGCATTGTTTTTACCCCAATGGAGGTTTTTATTTCATACAAAATCCTATCTCAATAGTTAGTAATCTGTAATCACTCAAAGCAGATTAATAGAAATTATTTAGTTTTTCATTGTTCTTCTTAGTACTTGTGTTAAGATTCCGCATTAACACATAGTATTCATAATCAGTGTTTCTACATAGATCAACGTAATTTATACATTTGGCATCCCCATCCCCCTATTTTTATAATAGGCTGCAGGAGATCTATATTCACAAAAGGGACTCACAAGTGGTATACAGCTTTTGGGTAAATGCAGGCGGGTTTAAACAGTGTTAAACATTTACTAAGGCGTGTTTTCCACCCTAATGGAGGTATTTATTTCATACAGTAATCATTTCTTTAGTTCAAAAAGCACCTCTTGGGATCAATTCCTACTATATTTCCACTTGCTGTCATTATGCTAACATAATCATGAATATAATTTTTTCTAAATTAATTTTGATGTATGCTTAGACATTTAGACGCTAAGAAGAAGTTTTGTAATGTAACCCATGTTTCATCTAAATATTTTTAATAAACAAGCTAGCAAATGATTGTTCAATGAACCTTTAGATCATTCATCCTATAAATACTTAACTAGTAAAGTCTTTTCTTTCACGGAGTAAAAAGGTAAACATTTCTCAGGGAAAGTCACCCATTATTTGCTCAAAGTTGGTACACAGAACCAACTGATGAAGAGGGTTCTACACCTTCACGAAGACCATCTAAGCAACAGCCTGACACCCTCACCTGCTCCTCACTAGTGTAGTACTCTAATGAGCCACAGACTGACGTCATCTCCTGCACACAACAAGTGAATTACCTATTGAGCAACAACTGACCATCCCCAAAGACCTTCACCCTCTACTATCTTCCGCTTCTATTCCAGAAAACTTCTGGTGAGGAACTGAGGTCATTCATCCAGTGATAAATCCCTTTTAGGGAATGAGGTGAAATGACACTCGAAAGGTATATGATTCTTTGTCTCTATTATGTGCACAGGTTTTTCAGATCAAGCCAAGAAATACCAACACTTGAAGCTCAGATCAAAAAGTCTTAAAGAAGCAAACTAAACGTGTAAATCAAAACATCACAGAGCATGGCTTCAAAGTGTCCCTTGAAGCAAAAGATTTGGCAAAAAGAGATCCACAAAGAAACAAAGGGTGCACAAAGAGTCTGTATCCAAACAGGGGAGGAAGTTTGCTAAAGGTGAACCTTCAGTCCATAGAGATCCACTATTTGATGAGATTTCTGGAGATACACTTGATCATATAGAAACTGAGAATGCTCAAGTTGTGGGAAGGACAAGAGATATAGTGAGTGAGAGAAAGGAGATTATGAAAATATACTTATACTGAAGATGTACTAGTACTGAAAAGGAATAAAGTTAGTACTACAAGAAGAAAGTTAGATATGACTAGACCAATAGATATACTAGACGGATCCAAAGTCTAAATACTGACAGAAAAATTGAAGGGTACCGATGAGACAAATTGGAAAGTACTGATGAGCAAAGAAAAGGTCTATAAGAACATACTTGAAGAAGGAAGTGCTGCTACTCACTCTACTCACAACAGAACACGGGACCTACTTCTATAATATTTAGAGGATGAGAAACAATAGCTAAGTTTCTTCTCAACATGAGTCAAGCCAAAGCAGTTTCTAGAGAGAAGTGAGAAGGTGTAGCAGATGAAGGATATTGAAGAAAACTGACAGACCTAGGCCTGACTTCTACAAGATCACTTTCTGGACCTTATAGCCTCTTAATTCTACCAAAAATTGATCCAAAAGACAAAGGAAAGAAGAAAATAGAAGAGGAGGATGAATCTGATGGTATTCCTGAAGCTGAGAAGAAGTTTAAACAGCTTGCAAGTGATGAAGAGATGGCTAGGAAAATGCAAGAAGAGTGGGAAAGTGAAGAAGAAAGAAATAGAATAGCTGAAGAAAAAGCTACAAATGAAGCTCTCATAAGAAATTTTGATGACATAAAGGCAAGAATTGAGGCTGACAGACTTCTTGCTGAGAAGCTTCAAGAACAAGAAAGAGAGCAATTTACAATAGAAGAAAGAGCAAAATTCCTTCATGACACAATTGCTGCTCAAAGAAAATTCCTTGCTCAACAAAGATCAGAGGCCATCAGGAACAGACCACCTACAAAGAATCAACTGAGAAATCAAATGATGACCTACTTGAAAGCATGTATGGAAACATCAGCATTCTAGAATTGAAAACTTAAGAAGTTTGAAGGAAATACAAGTAGGCCCCTGTATGAAGAAAAGATTAAGAGGTCAGATGAAATTTCATTTCTATTTGGGGTCTGCTGAATATGAAAGACTGATTAACAAACGGATGAATGAAAAAGGAAAATGATACAACTAAATGTGAAGTGATCAAGAGGAGAGTAAAGAAGAAGTGAAGGAGGTGTATAAAGAAGAAGAAAGTACCATAAGAAAACTTGGTACTCAGGAAAAAGATGAAGTCAAAGAAATAGAAGATTCTTAACATTTAATACTTCTGAGGATAAAGTGAAGAACAGAATCGATGAGCCTGAGATTACATTTATACAAAGTTCTCCAGATGAGGAAAAAGAAGTAGATTATGAAATACTTGACAGAAGATCCTATCAAAGAATGGAAAACAAAACAGAGATTGTCTTTGGAACTAGCCACAGGTTGATAAGGCTGAACACTTAGAGGAAATTAATCAAATGTGTGATTAGAAGCAAAGGACAAAAGAGATTTTTAGTACTATTGATGAGGGTGTTATGTCCATATTTGATAGAGATGATTTGAATGCTATATATCAACTGGTGATGTAATAAATATCAAGATGAGATACCTGAAGGTTTTAATAAAGTACTTTGGGGAGATTTGATGATTATGTTCAAAAATCCAGATGATGAAGGATAAGATTTGAACTCACAGCAGGATTGAAATCGTGAGTTGAAAGCTACAAGGTTTCTTCAGGGTACATACTTTAGTGACTGAGGCAGGATAAGTCCATAACATATGCTTGTAGATAAGAAGAATCCTCCTTTGATAAAGAAAAGTACTACTGGTGCAAATGTTGAAATTAAAGTTAGAGTCTGAAGAAGACAGTACTATGGCATTAGAATTGATTAGATTTGTCAAGATTCTACTTGCAGAGTTAGAACCTGAAGACTCTGATGGAGATGAGGAGGATCTTTGAATGTTGGTGTCAAAACCACGATATAGCCCAAGTAATTTCATCAGTATTCACCATGCATAACAGGTCATAAGAACTGGCTAGTCCAATAACAAACGCTGGTAAAGACTTCTAAAATCGTTTATGGATGACAATTTCTACCAAAAATTGTAGGTTTCTCAACATACCTTGCTTCATTGGTAGAAAGAGTTGGCTAGTCCAAAAACAAACAGTTCTTTGTCAAGACTAATCAAATCTGTTGAAATCTGATAGTTTGCTAAAAAACTATATGGTTTATCAATTTACCACAATGCACCATGTTATGGCAATGCAGCATGGCATAGTCAAAAATCATACGGTATTTGGAAAGACAAATCAATTCGTTGATGGATGATAGTTTACAAAAACGTATGGTAATTAACTCACCATGTTTTTAAATGTAGAGTTAACTATCCCGATAGCAAACGGCTACTGTAAAGGAACATCAAATTCCGTTTATGGCTGTAGTTTGCCAAAACTACAAAGGCTAACTTAGTTGGATTGTTGCTGAAAAGATGTTGCTGTGTTCTGAGTAGACAAAGTTGGCTGCTGAAGATGGATAGTGTTTTAAAAGCTCAAGAATTGAAAAGGTGTTTGGATTACATCTTCTAATAAAACCAAAGAAGACAAATCTGAAAGGAAACATGAAGTTAAAGAGTGTCAACATATCATGTTTAAGGGAGATTGTTTTCTGGGAATTACGTTTTTTCCTAACTAGTAACGTCAGTACAATAGTTAGTACTGATAAGTTCATAGGTTAGTACTGACAGTACCAAGTGTTAATAACAGATCAGTTAGTTAGACTCGAATAGTAGAAAATAGTTAGAACCGTTAAGAGATATGTATGAGATATTTTAGGAAAAAGATATGTACGACCAAATTTTTTTTTTGTTAAGCCTGTTAGGGTTATCCTTGGTCTATATAAGGATCCCTTGCATAGTTAGACACACAGCTAATATATCTCAATTAGCAAAAATCATATCTCAATAGTTATAAAATCAGTAATCACTCCAAATGCAAATTAATAGAAATTATTTAGTTTTCATTGTTCTTTATCTTCTTAGTACTTGTTTTAAGATTCCGCATTAACACATAGTATTCATAATCAGTGTTTCTACATAGTCAATTGTATTTATACATCTTATGGCTATCATCCTTAATAAGCTGGCAGAGATCTATTCAACAAGGGACTCACTAAGTGTCATGAATGTGATCATGCGAGGATGATTGGGACAAAAAAAGTGTGATATCCAAGGAAGATGACCTTTTTGAAGTGGTTGTGGGATTTAGAGGTCAGGATGAACAATCTAAAATGTTATCAGCAAGGGGTTCAAGTGACGAGATAAGGTGGGTCTGGTGAAGATGGTGTGAAATTTGAAGTATTGATGAAAAGGAAGAAGATGTGTTTGATCTTGACTGATGAATGTTTTGATAGTGATGTGTTTATGATAGGTGCATTTGGAGGAGTTAGAGATGAGGAGTTTGTTGTAAGGAGAAGGTGGTGGTGATGATATACTTCATCACTAATATGTTGACAAATAATTGTCTAGAGCAATTATGGGTGATTGATTTTCTTGGAAGATTAGGATGAGGAAGAGCATTGTGGAATCATGTAGAAATGATTGATGAAGATGATGATAGAAAGAGAGTTCAGGATTTAAGGTTGGAAGAAATGGATTGAAGAAGTAAGCATGGGGTTTGAAGATTTAGATCCAAAAGGTGTTTGTCAAATGCAGAAATTATAGTAGTGCTAGATGGGATAGAAAGTGTCAACTATACAAAAAAATACCAGAAGTCACGGAGTAGAAGAATCCCATGACCTCTGAAGGTCGGTCCTTAATACTAACTGCGATCCCATATTATTTAGTAGGCGCCCGCCCTGTATTTTAGGGGCCTATTTTCTAGAGATGAACATATTCAAAATTTCCTGCTAGAAAAAATTCTAAATTCCCTTGTTTTGAAGTCCACTTCTATTTCATCATGAAATCATCTATACTCATTATCTAACCGTCACAAATCAATTATCTTGAGTTCTATGAGGGAAGAGCAATATGTAGGGCCAAATATGATCAAATGAGAAGCATGCCAAAATATCGATATATACAGCAAAAAGTCTATCGAATGTGCATGCAAGCATTGGTTTAAGATTAATAAAATCGAAAATCAATCCATGGCAAGCGTAAGTTTTCCATATTAAGTAATAAGTTACTATAAGTATCATAAGTTAAAAACACGTAATCATAATAGATTAGTAAATAATAATAGATATAATGTCATAAAGCGAATTTCTCTTATTGCTCCACTTCTTCATGTTTCTCCACAACCATCTAAGAACTTTTTCCGATGTTTAACCTTACTCACCACGTTCACATCTCATAATTTACTTGATGGTTGATGATTTCGGTTTGGCGAGTGTAAAAATGGTACAAGTGTGGGTCAATGTTTAGTGGTGGGAGTTTTGAAAGACTTAGGACGTTGATTGGTTAAAGAGTTGACATAATGAATGAGGGGAGGAGTGCTTGCACCCGAGGTCCCTTCGTCATTCCCATCGTCATCATCATTTGTTAGCATATGAGATGAGAGATAGTTGATTCGAAGCGTAAGAAGAAGAAGTGGAATGAACGACCTCTTCTCAATGCCCATGATCCCTCTTGGTTTCGCTCTAGTTGAGCGGCAAGAGGAGTCATGACACGATCGTAAACAAGACCATAGACTACGTTATTCACCTTGGGATATACATTCATGTCTGAATGTAAACAAACGGTTAATAGCATACATAGTGCATAATTAACCTTTTTTGTTAAGTACGCCACTCACATTCTTGCCATGAAATAGGCAAGGGGACTCTATCAGAGGTGTACGACACAATAAAGTATATAACAAAGACATACAGAACATGATTCCCGCTTACACCTCCAGACAAAAGCATGTATTTCCTAGATTGATTTTCCTCTAATGGATTATCAAGGTTTTGGCTCAATTATTTCACGAGTTAGAACTTGATATTCAAGAACATCATTTTCTTCTCATTGACGAAGCACGAACATTGATCATACTCGGATCAATACGAATACGAACGGAAATAAATGTCCTCATGATGGAAGGAAGGTTGGTTTGATATGACCATCCGAAGGGAAACCATAATTCCACCTCATCAAGATCCCATTTAAATACGGTAAAAGACGCACGCACCTTCACAAGGTAATATCAAGAATTTTGAGCCAATTCTTCAAAGAGAGTAAGAGAAGAATTGATTTTGAATAACAAATTCCTCAAACATTTGACCTTCATCAGAATAACTGACTCGATATTGACTATAAAACGCGAGAATGAAGCGAGGACAAATGTGTTCATTTATTTCAATGAGACACTCAAACTTGACAAAATGGAACAAAGATCTAACATAGTTTAGATCCGCAAAGTTGTCAGTAACCACCCAGATCCCTCATGGATGTAACGACTTAAGGTCTCTAGTTTTCTTTATAGATAAACAGGTAATTCATGTGAATATTCATTGGTATGTAGGCTCTTGTATTTTTATGATCTTCGGATGACTTACGAGGCATGATTTCCTAAAACAAAAAAGCGAAATCACATTCTATTATCGTTTCACTTGTAGTTGGTTTTGTACTTTGCTTCTAGTGTGTGTCTAGATGTAACAAATGTAGAGTAACGATTAACTCGACCTAAATATAAAATTCTAAGAGTTATCCCAAACGCTCATTAATTTGATTATCTCATTCCAAACAAGTCAAAAAATTCATTAGTTATGTATCCATCTAAATTTGTTTCATGAGATCATTATCATGTTTGTTTTTTTTTTTAAAACATTTTTGGGTTGGATTAACAATGGCAGAACCACAATTTTATTATGTTCCTAACGTGAGTGATTTGAAAATAAAATTTGGGGTTTTGGTTCGAAATTAATTTTTCAACAAATTCACTAATGTATGCAAATCATATATCTACGGGAAGCATATTAGTTATACATTGTAGCCTAGTACTCTTAATTGTACAAAATTAAAAAAAAACAAAAATCCCTAATTTCAATTTTTGGTGTTCATCATGAACCCTAGACTCAAATTGACAGAAAATAGATGAAATGACTTACAATTGATGATCTTTGTGGATTATGATTGATTATTAGGTTGATATTGATCTTCAATTGATGTTTAAAATGGTTGATTTTGAGTTTTGGGGGTTTGAGAGTCATGTTCGTCAATGGCAGCAGGTAAGGGGGTGTTTGTTTTTTTGTTTTGAAATTTTTTTTGTTTAAGTGTCCCATTTTGTGACTTGCTGGTGGCGGTCCCATATTTACCGACGTCGCCCAATATATAGGGGCCGCCTATATGGGGGCTGCCCTCAGTCAAGGGTTTTGAACTTAGTTTTTAACAAAAATCTTACGAAGACGAGTGACATTTTAATTTGCATTTCACGAATTAAATATGCTTAAAAGTACTTTGATGAAGTATTTTAAGTAGTCACGACACATAATGGGAACACGAACTAGAATTTGGAGAATGGAAGAAAGAGAAGCGGACTGAGATGATTTATGAATGTGTTCCATCATTCCTAAACCAAGACGTAGATAGTTAAACGATTCACGTTTAAGGGGTTTTGTAAGAATGTCGGCGATGTTGTCGATGGACGGCACTTTTTCGATTGAGATATGTCCTTTTTGGACATTATCACGAAGAAAGTGGTGGCGTATTTCGATGTGTTTGGTACGATAGTGTTGCACCGGGTTTTTGCTAAGGTTAATCGCGCCTTTGTTGTCGCACATGATGGGAACATTTTCGATCGGTAACATCGAATCGATGAGAGCTTGTATCAACCAGAGTGCTTGTTGACATGCTTCCGCGCTATACGTATTCGGCTTCGGATAACGTGTGATATAGCAAGAGCGGTTGTTTCTCGAGGAACCACGATGTCAAAACAACAGCCCACCGAACGGAGCAAATAACCGCTAGTGCTCTTTCGTCTACATAATCTCCCGGCATGATCAAAAGTCGGACCATATACTAACGATTTATATGCCGTCCCCTTTAGATATCATAAGCCTAAAGTGCGTAGTGCCTTTATTGTATCAGAAAGAACCTAAACCGCTCAAGATGAGAGTTTTGGGAGCGCTTGAAGCGGCACAGAGGCAGACACTAAACATGATATCGGGCCTTACTTGTCCTAAGTAAAATAAACTACTTATCATAGTCTCGATACTTGGGTACTAACTACCGACTCACACTCTTCATCTTTTCGTGAGTTTAGTAATCCGGAGTACAAGGGATTTCATTTGGTAGACTCTCTAGACCAAATTTCTTAGCATATTCTTAATATACATAGATTGAATTCAAGAAAATACCATCTTTCCATTGTTTAATTTGTAATCCAAGGAAGAGTTAAGTTCACCTAGCATGCTCATTCTCGAAATTGTCATGCATGAATTTTGCAAATTCAACAACACATGCTTGACAAGTCGAACCGAATATAATGTCATCGACATAATATTTTGAACAATGATGAGATTTGAACTATCCTTCTAAAGTAAAAAGAGTGTTCTCTAGCTACCATTCCCATTTTATATTATTTTAATAAGGAAAGCTGTTAAATCTATCAACCAAGCTTTGTGCTTGTTAAAGACCATATAAGCTTTCTTTAATTATAAACATGGATCCGGTTTATCATACAATGGAATCCTAGAGGTTGTACCACGTATACCTCCTCATTGATAAAACCGTTCAGGAATGCACTTTTTACATCCATTTAGAACAGTTTAAAGTCTAAGGCGCAAGCATAAGCTAAAAATATTCTAATTGACTCAAGTCTAGCAACCGAGGCATAAGTTTCATCATAATCGATGCCCTCTTGTTGGTTGTAGCCTTGAGCAACTAACCTAGCCTTATTTCGAGAAACAATGTTGTTCTCGTCTAACTTATTTCTAAATACCCACTTAGTTTCTATGATTGTCATATTCCTAGGTTAAGGAACTAACTCCCAAACGTCGTTAGCAACGAATTGATTTAATTCTTCTTTTGCATGGCGACTTCCAACTTTCCCTCTCTAATTGCTTCATCACATTCTCTAGGTCAAAGTTATATTAAAAACAAGCAAATAAAGAAGATTACTTTGAATTTTGGCTTTGTTGACCTAAATCGTCTTAATTGGAGTTTAAGGTTTCCTATGACATTTCTAATGAGTGTTCCTTAGATACCTAAAATGTGATTATAGTCATCAACCTCTAAAGTTTCATCTACAAATGTCATTTTCTAGGTTTTCTTTTCTTTTCGTGACCTTAAAACTGTTTCTTCTTCATCTAAGTCATCATACCACCAAGGGTGATGTCTTAGAGGTGTGGAGGAGTTTTCATCGAATGTCACATTAAGGTGATTCTTCGACTTTTCTAGTGTTTGTTTAGGATGGAAATAGCTTTACTTAGTTTAGCAGAATAACCAAAAAAGACACTATTCGTAATGACTATTTGGTCAACTTGTAAGGTAGTCTTTTGTGTTCAAAATCAAGCACGTGCTTTCAACACCCTAAAATAATCTAGTGTAGGTTGTTCTACCTCTTAATAGTTCATAATGTGTTTTTTCCTATAATGTTCTAATGAGAATTCGGATTGAGCATGTATGATTGAAAGTATCTATCGGGTTACACCAAAAACCTAACAACTATTTGTGGTAATGATTGCTCAATTCAAATAGTCCTACTCATTTCTTTGAATGTTCCTATTTTTCCTTTGACCACAGCCATTTGATTGAGGAGTGCGTTGAGCCTGAAAATTATGTGTAATACCGTTGGTAAATGGCAAAACCCTCCAATTGCAACCTCATTATCAAATTATCTACCGTGGTCATTCTAATTGTAATATTGGAACAACCTAATTGTTTTTGAATTTTTCTACCACATAATTCGACTTATCCGAAAGCTCGGTTTTATCTTAAGAAATCTAGTCCTAGTATACTAGAGTAGTCATCTAAAGACTAGGTGTAACGGTTTCCTCCGTAACCTCCGTATGGTGGATGGCGAACCGAAGAGATCCATATGGAGAAGTATCTAAGCATCAGTCGTTTGAGACTACAGTCTTAGCTGTGACTATGTGAGCTAGTTTCCAATTTGCAAAGCGACAACAAAAATGTTGAATCAAACTTAGCTTTAGGTAAGTTCTAACTAATTCCTCTTAGAGGTCCAACGATTGAATGAACCATATTGTGTGTCCTAATCCTCTATGTCAGGTGGAATTTTCATCAATCGTAGTTAAACAAATTTGATCCTTAGGCTTATTTCCTAATTTCATCACATATAAGCCTTTCTTCTTAATACCTCTACCTATGACTTTACTATCCTTAGTGATTTCACTATCATGTTCAGAAAAAGTTACTCTACACTTATTGTCACATATTTGTCCTATACTTAGCAAATTAAATCCTAAGTTATCAACATGTTCTACATTATCTATTTTGAGAGAGTCATTAGAAATCGTACCTTTGCCAATGATGTTACCGCGAAGATTACTACCAAAAATGACGTTACCTCCATTGTATGCCTTGTAAGTGGAGAAGAGCTTTCGGTTGCCCGTCATATGTTTGGAGCATCCGCTATCCTTAATCCATTCGTCGGGCTCCAAGTCGACTCCAAGGCATATCTATTTATATAAGACAATAACTCAAACATTTGGTCCCCAATATCTCATGGGTCCAAAGTTGTTAGTGCCAAACATCCCTTGCATTTGATGCAATTGGTTGGGATGTGAGAATGGAAGACACATTTCCCATGGCATGTAACTTTGACGTGGAAAGTTGTTCCAACTTACGGGAAAGCCATGAGGTTGGTTTTGTCGACCAACATGTCTTTTTGGTTGCGGTGTTTTAGGACGAGAATAATTATTATTGACTCTTCTAGGAGGTGGAGTTTTTGATCTAAAATTGGGTTTAGAAAATCCAACTCTGGGTTTTGACAATGGCTTATAAATTTTTTTAACTTCATTGTCACTAGCAACGGGAACTTTAGCATTGTTTACAATTATGTGTTTTGGTCTAGGACACAAAATAGATTTTTGAAAAGACGCAGTTTTCTCAGATCCAGGCGTTGCTGGTGGCGGTCCCATATTTATTTTGGGGGCCGCCCATATTTATGGGACCTCCATCAGAATACACCTTTTTCTGAGATTTCACAAATTTTATTTCCTTAGTTCCACTAGATGATGCTTCAAATGAATTAAACCCTAAACCTAATTTATCACCGGAGGGTTTTTGATTACTTAACATTTCATTTAAGTAATGTGTACTCTTTTCAAATTTGTTTAATCTAGTAGATTCATCTTTGAGTTTTTCATTCTCAATTTTAAGTACATGATACTTTGCACAATCGAGATCAACTCCCTTATTTTTCTTGAGTGTGGACAATTTACCTTTTAATTCTCTAAGCTCATTTTCTAGACTATTTCTAGTAGCTTTTAACTTTTTGTTTTTAGTGATTATCTTTAGACTCATTTTGCATAACTTATCATATTCGTTGTCTAAAGCTATATCATCAATTGATGAGTTTTCATCACTAAAGTAAGATGATTCAGAACATACCTCACTTGATGCGTGAGCTACAAGACACGTTTGATCTTTGACCTTTTCACCATCTTCTTCACCGCTATCGCTCTAAGAGCCTCCGACAAAGGCTCTTTGGTTCTTGTCTCTCGGTGGCTTTGGACATTCTCCAATAAGATGATTTGGATCTCCGCATCTAAAGCACTTCCTTTCACTTTTGCCGTTTTTATCGTCTCGGCTTCTTTGAAAGGTCTTTTTGTTGTTCCGAGGTTGTCTTACGAATCTACCTCTTCTCTTAAAGAACTTCTTGAAGTCTCTTACCGCCATTGCGTACTCTTCGTCTTCACTACCGGAAGTCGAACACTCTTCATCACTACCCAAGGCCATCACCCCCCGCTTTTTTGGCGCAGTTCCCCCCTGTTGAGTACCATACGCCCCTCACATCCCTATTGTTTTGTAGGGGTAGTGTTTGTTGTCGGGGGCCTCCCCCCCAACGACCCACTTTTTGGTGGTGGCTCCGCCCGAGCCGGAAGGAGTATGTGTGGGCCTCCCACGACCCCGCCCACACACAAACGTCGCCGCCCGCCCGTGTAACCGGCCCCAACCCCCCCCCACTTTTTTCCCCACTACCGTCTCATTACGGCCCGGGAGTCCCCCCCACCACACCCCCCAAATTCCCCCCCACTTAGTTAAGCCCCCCTCGTAATTCTTTGAGATTTTTTGTTGTGCCCTCGTCCCGCCACCCACCACCCCCCCTGTCGGGTGCCCCCGCCCCTCCCCATCCCCCGTTGTTCCCCCCCCCGCCGCCCCCCACCAGCATGTCGGCCCCCTCGCCTCAATATTTTTTGGCCCACACCCCACCTTGTTGCCATTTTAGTTAAGTAAGTGGTGTCCCCCCTCCGCACATGGTTGGCTAGGAAGGTGGGGTTTCCCACCACTCTGTCTTCCTCCCCACCCCCCCATGCATTTTATTCGTGCACCCACCAGGTGGGGGTGGCTGGAGGTTTTTTCCATCTAGTGTGGTTGGGCCCACACCTGGACCCCCCTTCCCCGGGCCACACCCCGTCCCCACCCCCCCCCCCCTTGGTGAGGAGGGGATCCGCCCCTACCGAAGGGTTCCCACCCAACAAACGACCTGGGTTCCGTCCCACCCAACCGCCCGTGCCCCCCGCCCCATCCCAACCACATCATTGTACCCGCAGGTTAATTCCCCCACCATTTTGGTCCCCGGTTTCACTGCCGTTGGCTCCCTCCCCCCCCCGTCGGGCCCCCCCCCCCTTGATTCCACCCCCGGCCCCTCACCCCCCCTCCCACCTCATGGTTTACCCACCCCACCCCCCACACCGCTCCCCCCCCACCCCCACCACCCCCGCCCCCGACCCCCCCCCCCTTGTTGTCCCATGTGATTGTTTTTTTGGTTATAGATTTTGTTGCTTGTTGGTTTTCCACCACCCCCCCCACCACCCCCAAATTTTTTTTTTTGTTGTATGGATGGATTATAGTTGTGCCCACCGCCACCGGTTTTTTTGTTGTTCCCCCCACCTCCCCCCACCCCGAATCCCACCCCAACCGCACCCCCACAGTACTCCTCATTTAGATAGTTATTGTTTGTGCGCAGCGCCCCCCTCACCCCCCCCCCCCACCCCGCCCCCCAATCCTCCCCCGGGTGTTTATCCCACACCCACCAAAAACACCTGACGGTAATAAACCTTCTATACCCCAATACATACCCGACAACGAGACCACTAATAATAATATGAAAATCCAAGAACGCATCATCTATGAGCTTTTCATTATCACTATTTAAGTAAGTAAGAACCTTTTGCACCAACGAGAACAACTCCCTTATTTTTTCTCGAAATGATACTTAAACATTATAAATTCTCTAAAGCTCATTTTTCTAGACTAATCACTAATCGATTTTAACCTTTATGTTCTTATGATTATCTTAAACACATTTTGCACAATAACCATCTGACATTGTCTAAAGCTAAATACATCACTTGAATGCGTTTTCAATCACTAAAAGTCAAGATTCAAAACAAACTCCTTTGGTTCTTGAGCTACAAGACATGCTACGTCAAGGATCTTTTCATGCCCATCTTCTTCAGCCCTTATCGCATCCAAGAACCTCGCAACAAATGCTCCTTTGGTTCTTGTCTCGGAAGATTTTATTAAATTTTGTGTCTAAGGATTAAAAGTGGGTGTTGGTTTGAGTCTAGGTAAGTCTAGGTATTTCCGGGGTGTGTCTAAATGTATTTTATTGCGAAACGTAAGCCCTTTTACGTGACCAATAAAAATAAAATACGCAAAGTCATTAATTATCTTCTTAATAATTATATAACACTTGATTGATGTAAACCTTAATTTATTTGGTGACCGTTTACGTTAAATGATTATTTATAGTCTACGCGATTTAGCTTAAAGTTAAATTAAAAGTAAACGTGTATCGGACCAAACTAAATAGTGACGAATAATAGGAGTCGTAAAATGACCTGAAATTGAGAAATGTTACAATAGTGATGTTAAGTCTTTTGACTCTTCAATCACCGTGACCTTTGCTCTCCATTTAGGATGTAGAGCCCTAAGAAACTTCCTTACGTAGTTCTTACTAGAGTAACCTTCATCAAGAGCTTTAAGACTAGTAATAATATTATTAAATCTAGCAAAAGCACTATCTATAGATTCTTCTTCGGAAATGACGAATTGTTCATATTGTTGAACCAAAAGGTCGATCTTATTATCTTTGACTTGGCTATTAACTTGATGGGTGATTAACAAAGTTTTCCAAATTTCTTTTGCCGTATTACACATGAAAATTCGTTCATATTCTTTTCTAGGCAAAGCATTGTAAATAACCATTTTGGCTTCATTATTTTTCGCAAGCCTTCTTTTAAGATCATCAGTTTGTTTTTCAAAAGGGACAACCTCATCAAGTTTGGTTTTCGGATTTTGAATAATGGGTTGAAAATCACCATTGGTAATAACATGCCAAAGATCTAGATCTTTTGATTTAACATATGTCTCGAATCTATTTTTCCAATAGATAAAACTATCGCTTTCAAAAAGTGGTGGTCTTTGCATAGATTTCCCTAAAAGATATTTATCGGAATCCATAGATCAATCCAAGCTTTAAAATACAATATATTTTAAAAATCTTGAGTGACCTTGCTCTGATACCAATTGTGGAAACTAGAAGGGGGGGTTGAATAGTTTACAGGTTAATTGGTCGGTTTAAAATTCTTTACTTATAAAATGGTTTGATTCGAGTTATATGTCAATCAATCAAAAATATGAATCACAACAAAAACTATATAATGTAATGAACTAAATGAACAATAATAATATAAAGGGATAAGGAAAGAAACGATCAAACCAAGACACCAAGATTTATAGTGGTTCGGCAACGAAGCACCTCTTCGTTCCTACTCCACTCCCCGAGTACTCCACTCGAGATTTCACTATGTCAACAAGCTCCCTTTAGGCGGAGAAAACCGTTTACACGTCGCTTACTTTCTTTTTCGACACTAAGCTAGATGTCGAGTCCTAATCTTAGCTAGAACCAATCTAAGACTTCACTAAGTCTTTACACACTCACAAGATATATATACCCTTGGATTGACACACAATCCAAATCACACCAATACACAATTTACACACTTGGATCTACACACAATCCAATTTACACAACAACACTAAATATATGTAATGAAGATTTGTGATCTTGAGGAGGAAGAGAGAGATCACTTGATAACAATTCGTATATAGAAGAATACGATTGTTCTTCTCTTGCACTTGATTAGAAGAAGAAGAAGAAGAAGGGAGGAAGAAAGAATTAATCACTTGAAACAAGATCAAGGTATGTTAGTGATCAAGATATGTGTTTTAGAAAGAAAGGAAGAAGAGAGAAAAATGGATCTGAGAAAATTCGTGGCAAGAGGTTCTGTTTTTCAGATGGGGTGGCCCAGTATTTATAGGGGACAAAAAATGACCGTTGCTGGTGGCGGTCCCGGCAGTCCCTTATATATAAAGGGGCCGCCAGGCCTAAAAGGGGGCCGCCACTAGACTCCGCTCTCTTTTTTGTCTTTTTGTGGTAAATGTTGTATCTGTTATAGAACCTTCTATTTTGGGAGGAAAATTTGAATTTCAAATTTTATGTTTTTAATAAAACATTTCTTTTAATGAATAAATATTTTGTTTTTATATTTTTATAAAAACACATTTGTAGAAATGTAAGGTTTAAAGAAAATAATTTCTTGATCACTAATCATGTTTAATGATTTGTTTATCCATACCTTAAGTGATTAATCTTATAAATAGAATTTTATGATTAGTAATTTATAAACATTTAATTTTATCGTAAACGTTTTCACATTTTGTTATCATCAAAACATTAAGAGATCTAAAAATATAAATAACATTTTTAGACATTATTTGTATTAACAAAAAGTCTTTATATTTTATTAAATATTTATGCTACTTTGCTTTCTTAAGCTCGATATAGACTTAATTGCTTATTTGGTTTCTAGAGTTGCATTTTTGGATGGGGCTTTAAAGTTGTTGCGGAATTTGTCATATGAATCCGGATTGCGTCATCTCGCTATCTGTATGTCCACCTATATATTTCGATATTATGTATATTTCAGGTTATAGTGTAGTTCTTATAGTGTACCTCTGCAGCTGACCATGTGTCTCCCGGAGCTTGGACGCTTTATTATTATCAAAGAGCAGTGATGATATTCGAGCAATATAGTATAAGTGCAGGTTCCTGCCAATTTTCTCTCGCTGCTCTCGAACAGGTTGACGTAGTTTTAGGCCTTGGTATTATATGTTCAGAAGCAGCACTATTTTCAATTCTCAAGATATTTCACAAGGTGGCTCATCATTTACGACCTCTTCTCATGCCAAAGTCCATAAATCAGTACAGGTAATATTTCTTCTCATTGGGACCCATTAACATACGTTTCTTTATTTTTCTTAACGCAAAACATGTAAATGGGAATGGTTTGTTTTTTCAGGAACCAAGCTGTATAGCTGAGAAAGCATTGGGAAAATAGTGTCTCATCGGAGGTGCAGATAGGTGGTGCCGCCTGAAACCACAATCAGGTTAACATTTCAAAACGTACTCCAAGAACATGTCAAGGTACTAATTTCCAACACGTTTCGCTAGACAGAGCATATGAAAACGATTACGGTAACTCGCCAAACATTCTCCTTACTACACTATTTCTTTGTTCCACAGGATACACCTTTAGAGTTTAACTTTGTATTTTGCAGGTATAATACTATCTATAGTTATATGTTCCTCCAAGAACATGTAAAGATACTAATTTCAAATGCATTTTGGTAGACATAGCATTTGAAGATGATTACGATAATTCGACAAACATGCTCCTTACTATACTATCTCTTTGTTCCATAAGATATTCCTTTTGTTGCATTAGTGTACGACTATGTCTTTGTTAAAAGAAACAAATTCTCTGAATAGCATGTTATCGATCTTTTTATTAAATTTGCTTATTTAAGAAGTTACGTGATATTTCTCTTGAAGGATCGACCATGACTACATCAAGCTTCGGGGAAGAGCTTGCAGCTGTCACACACTCTTCTCCTATCTTTCTTTGAAACAAGAAACTAGTAAATTCCATTTTCTTTATATCATTGTAGTTGTAAAGTAAGCCTATTTATTTAAAGTAAATTACTATTTGTCTGTCAAGGGCCCTAAGGTATATATAGTTCTTTGATAATTAAAATTCGTGATTGGACTAATGAAATCTGAAATTGAAAAAACTTACATGTCGAAATTGGTTAAAAGCGACTAACTTTAGATTATCATGAGTTTCTAAGTTTGTGAACTTCTTATTGTAAATATAAACTAAAATAGATTATTTCAATGTGTAAATAGGTTTTGTGTTGCGTATATAGGCTCGAGAAAAGGCTTTAACCTGTCGGCAAAAGTTTCTGTAACCAATGCAAAAGTTTCTATAACCAGTGCGCTGTTGTTTAGGTGAGTATCCGACATTCTTCATTTTTTAAGCTGATTAGCATTAAGGGTTCAGAAAGATGATTAAGGGGGTGTTTGGATTATCTAGCAAAGATGACTTCATCAGAAGTACCAAACATTTCGGTTATTGTTGATAGTAGTTTCTCTAAGAGGTACTAATTAATGCATATAATGAAATAATCATATGTAGATACCATCAATATTTTATGGTTTGTATTGGTATATTTTTTGTTATGTTAATTTAGGTGTTTATAGGTATATTGTTGATATTGTATCTGCAAATAATCAGTTGTATCGTAAGAGTTTTGAAGATATTCGAATTCTGGTAGTCGTGGATGTTGTAGAGAAATCAAGGAAGAAGTAGTTGATGTTCAACGCTGGAAAGAGATCTGACCATGGGTTCCGGTATGTTTATTTAGGTTTGTGTTTATCGGTACTAAATCTGAGACACGGTCATCGAGTATGCTTATTTGGGTCTAATATATGAACGGTACAAGACCCGGTATATGGTTGAGTATTTAGGCATTCGGGTTTTTTTTTGCTGTTGTTATGTGTTGCGAGATAGAAAGAGACATGGTGGTTCATGCTATGGGGTTCATTGTTTCATGCTTTCATTACATGGTTTTGGGGTGTTTGTTTCACTGGTGTTGTTTGGTATAGTATTTTCAAAATCACATATCACTGTACTCGTACCTTCCTACAATACACGGCTTCTAAAAAATTGTCACGTTAAAAATGTTCCGGGCTAACACATTCTATTTGAATGCTTTTACGCAACTTTTCTTAAAAATAAATTACAACTGTACAAATAGAACAACTTAAAAAACCAAAAAAATTCAAACGAAGGTCCAGCTCTTATGCATTGAAAAACCGCCCTACGGTAAGCAAAAAAAACTCGCCTCGCAATAACGCGCGGACAGTCATGCTTGTTTCTTATTAAAGACAATGCAATCATCCATATTGTTTAAAAAAAGGTTATTTATTAAGCGGGTTTAGCTGTAAAATTATAAGGCTAATTTAACTCTTGGCTAACTTTGACTTAAGTGCATTTAGCAATTGGCATGGTCTATTAACAAACACTTAATATCATTATTTAAGTTGAATCCAAAACTATTTGGCACTAACCCTTTGGATCAATTGAGACAACATGTAATGCAAAATATATAT